>JAOVVB010178322.1:0-11295 GCA_028570985.1 Heterobranchus longifilis | reverse complement strand
GTAGAAAACTGCACTTTAAATTGTAAATATCATTATTTTTTATGGTGCCTTTTGTGTTCAGTTCAATAAAAGAATGTTGGAAATAATTAACAACTTTCTTTTTTTATTCCTGTATGAAAGGTGCTATACAAATAAAGTGTATTATTATTATTTACAACCACGAAAAGCAAAAAGGCTAAGAAACCAAACTAAGTGACATGTTCTGCCTGTCTATTGATCTCCTCTGCTTTCAGTACCCGGGACAGCGCTGCACACAACAATTAGCACTATCCGTCTGTGAATATTAACTCATAATAATTAATGTTGATGCATAATTGGGGTCAGCCCTATTTGTTTCCATTTAATTTCCATCTGTACAGCCGTGTGAAATTACACATGTTCTAATTATTGTTGGATATCGGAGACAGTGATGCAGAAAAGACGTCTGACTGCATCTTAAATGATGTTCTTCACACAAGAGTCTGATCATGCAGGGGGACTTACTTTGCGATCACACCCATATCTTCTAGTTTTGAGTCCAGAGTGCCATTGTTTTGAAATATTTTCCGGGTCTGTTATCTCTCCTCCTGAGTCTGTGGGTGCTGTTCAGCCTGTATCTAAATCTATTGAATTAATACCGCTGTGAAGGAGGTGGGAGCCAGAACCATGGCAACCATCAGCTCAGATTAGTGTGGGACGTGAGCTGGCAGGAGGGCAGGAGACATGCACACACACACTCACACACTCACACACACATGCTGTACAACAAATCAATATCTGTGCGCGCGTGTTGCCAAATAGAGCCAGACCCTCTCGACCCTGACAGATACAGATGTTCATTTATTGGTTGCACTGATTGAATCAAGGGCTTCCTCTCTCCCACAGAGATACCGAAAGACTGCGTAACAGGTTTAGAAATGATATTGCTCAAAGCTGCTTTGCCGTTACTGCTATTGATGAATATAGTTTTTGTTCTTATCTTTTCTGCTGCTGAAATGGTTGTCTGTTCGAATTTGACAACAAGATATTTCCTTTTATCTGATTTCCTCAACAGTTTCATTAAATTAAAAAATTCCCTCTGGATGCAGTTACTGTACCTTGTTACTTGTACAATCTAATGTGATCCAATAAAACAGCTCTGCCATAAATTCTGCCTTTACAAAGATAATAATGTTCCGTTTTGATTGACACTGTCAGAGAGGTATTCATTTAACTGCATGTTTATTATTGAGGTTGTTGAGAGGTGTTTCTAATATTCTGGCAGTCTCGTCATGTATGTAAATCGGGTGGCCACAATATTAGAAACACCTGTCAACAACCTCAATAATAAACAAGTGGAATTATTACCTTTTATGGCAAGTTTCATGGCAGAGCTGTTGTATTGGATTACACTGTACAGGTGTCCCTAATGAAGTGGCCACTGAGTGTATGTGGAAAAAGTTTTTTTTATGCCGCTTTTTATCTGAAAGGTGCATATCTCGGTGTGGATTTTAAAACTGTATTCGTTGGTAGTATATTTTGATTCCAAGTGAGGAGTGAGAAGCAACAAAACTGAGCCAATATAGATTATTTTCTTCTTGTCCTGTCTTGTTTATTTTTTGATATAGATCACTGTCAAAACATTTTTGGCTTTAACGCTCCTCTCTCTCTCCTCTGGCAGGATGACGAGGTGGTGCTCCAGTGTGTGGCCACCATCCAGAAGGAGCATCGCAAGTTCTGTCTAGCAGTAGAAGGACTCGGAAACCGCGTGTGTTACCTGGAATCCACATCTGAAGCTAAGGTGAGGATGGCACACAGCTTTGGTTTGTGCTTTAGGTATTATGAAGAAATGGGAAGTCAGTGGCAGTTTGGCGTGAAACAGGCAGCTATAGCAGCTACAAAGTATATTAATGACCTTCTCTGGGCCTGTACTCTGGAGATGTGTGCTTCTGAAAATACTTTGGCTGAAAACTAGTTCTAACAACCATCTTTCAAGCTGAAAAGGCAGAGATATTTCTTTCTGTTAATATTCTGTTTATCTCTTGTAACCCCACAGCTCCATTAGTGGAGCTAGCCATTCTTCATCACCACCCATTATGTTCTAAATGATGGATCATCACGTTTAGCTATTACCATTTTACTTATAGCAAACCATTTTTAATTCATTTAAATAAATGTCTGTTAAGTTACTATATATCACCAAATGAGGTGACACAATGGTTGAGCCCACTGATGAAAGCCTTTGCATTTGCAATATTAAGAACTGGGTGTCTGTGGCGACATTCATGGAAAAAATCACAGGCGGTGACAGTGAGATCCAAAAACACACCTGCAATTACCGCGTATCACCATAGGTGCCGCCAAAGAGGAAAGGAAAACAGAGATATTCAAATTTGTAACCGTACAGGATGGTCTCATTCCGTGTTCGTAGCAATGACTACGAAAAGTAATGCACTGTAATTTGTACGTAAAGCACATAAAGACACACTCTGGGTGGGCGGGGAGGGAAGTGGATGGCTCGATCACAGACATGACTTTCACCCAGGAGACCGGAGTTCGAGTCTGTGTGCATCACGCGACCATCACATGTATTTAAAACAGAACACGGAAGTAGGGATTTTTAATGCCAATCCCTGTGTTTTTTTTTTTACTAACCATACCAAGTCGTTTTGTTGCCTAAACCTAACTAAGTATATTTGTAGTCTAAACAACTGAATTAGTCCAGTTTCACAACGTTAATCGCACTGTTAATGACATGTCTATCACATGACCAGCACATGTATTTAAAACGGAACACGGGAGTAGGGATTTTAATGCAATCCCTGTGTTTTTTTTACTAACCATACCAAGTTGTTTTGTCGTCTAAACCTAACTAAGTATATTTGCAGCCTAAACCTACCGAATGTGTCCCGTTTTACAACGTTAATCGCAACGTTGATGACGCGTGTATCACACGACCAGCACATGTATTTAAAACGGCATACATGTGCATACATTTTCGTATTCATTATTTGACCCGTTTCTGAAAATGCGGTGGACCTTAAGCTAACTCTTCCAACTGTTTATTTTAAGCTGTTTCAATAATTTATCCATCATTTATTTCAATCATTCATCCTTACCTTTAGCTAACTATTTGAACTGTTTATCCATTACTTTATTTAACCATTTCAACCATATCTACCACGTTTAGCTAACTTTTCGACTTGCTCATTTGCTAAGTAACTATAGTTACACTCTCTTAATGGCAACACGTGGTGTTCAGGTGTCGTAGGACTCTAGAGTATATGTTATAGTGTGATGTATATATATTCAAGTGGGTATCGCTGCTAGTGGACATTGCCAGATCTCCACAGCGCTGTGTCAGCGCTGGAGAAGAAGTGGACACCCAGCAGGTTGATAAAGGAAAGCTGCTTTCTTGATGAAATGGGGATTTGCAAAATCTAATATCCAGCAGAGACACTCCTGAAATGTAATTAACTGAGTGCAGCTTACTCAATGTCCTGAAACTGGCCCAGATAATATGCAGGCATTTCATTTTCTGAAAATTAGACATGTTGTCTCAGTCATTGTTGATAGTAGATGGATTTCCTTAATCAGTGTTAATTTGATTAAGTGTGACAACAGAAAAAGTTGGATCTATTACTGTCTCTGTTTTCTTATCATGTTTGTGCCCCCTCTCTAAAAAAAAAATCAATTACATCTTCCTGTAATTTAATCCTTGAACAATTAAATTACATGTCCTCATTTGAAGAATGATTTCTCCTACATAGTTTAATAGATGCACAAAAGTCTGCCGTCCAGTTTTGTTCCTTGGCACTCTCTCTTCCTGATAGAGTGTAAATCTACGAGACACTTGTGAGTTATTTTATTGAAACCCATCTGTTTATTCTCGCTGTCCCCTCCACCCACTCTTATTGAGATGAGCTTTCCTGCCAAATAATGGGGATGAAGTAGAAGGCTCTATGGTGCAAAGTACAATTACTTAGATAAAAAAAAACAATCTCAAAATGGATGCCTTGGTGGTGGTAGTTATGGATCATGCATTTGTTTCTGCACTGGTGCATCCCAGCGGTTGGTCATGTGGTCCAGGCAGACAAAACGACAACAAATATGATATACAGAGGATGTTTTGACCACTTTTGTTGTTAGAAGAGTAAAGTTTCTTATTGTGACTGTGATGGAAATTAGCATTTCTCTGCCTGTGGTGTGAGCAACACAACAGAGCTGTCAGTACTCTGTTACACGTCTCATTAATCTTCTATTTGACAAGACGTGTTGTATGGTCTTCATGTTGAAATGAAGCACATCGTGTTGGCTCTGGAGAGTATGCCTCTTTAATAGGAACATAATTGTTGTATATCATTATGTGCATCATTAGTCACAACATTTTCAGTGATTTTTCGGAGACATTTCAATGGGTGGAGCACGTTTGTTGTCAGTCAGTAATGCAGATCTGCGTGGGATAGACAATGCAGCCTATTTATTTATACTGATGATGATGTTGTTACTGTTTTATTTCTGGCTTCACACTTACTTTGTGTCAGAGTGATAATCACATGATCACAACCGAAAAAAAACTCTCCAATGCCAGGATGTTTATGAGCTGTGCATATCAAGTAAAGCCTGATTTAACTGAGCCACTGAGCAGGAAGACTTTGAGAACAATTTGGGGACTTGTTTCTGATCACCCACCTGGAACTGTTGTTCAGTCGGAGGGCAACACCTGCGGAGGTCTAGGCAGCCCGTCACAGACACCTCTCTGCTCTCACCTTGGGTGCCGGTGACAATGCTTCGGGCCTCCTTGGGTGTGAAATGCGGCTGAGTGTCCGGGGTGACGGCTGTGGTTTGGCACGAGGGGAGGGGCTGTCATCTGCTGGCGGATCTCAGGTGTTGACACCTCATTTCCCAGACTCTCACGAAGCCCGGCTGCCTGCTGCTGCTGGTAGAGAGAAATGGATTAGATCTGATTTAAAGAAGAGTTCTGAGGCAGTTTTTTAAATTTTTTTATATATGTTGATGTTGTTCCACATATGTACTACCATGACATATTGTAAGCTTGGGCCATTAGTGGCATCATTCATTCATACATGTGAATATCCAAGAGGTAAAATACCATTAAGTGAACTCCTAAAATCCTCTTCCTTAACCAACTTTTAATATATAAAGTTCATATTAATGCCACTCAAGTGCATATAATAGGGCTGCAACTAACAATTATTTTCATTATTGATTAATCTGCCAATTATTTGGTCATTTGGGCTATAAAATGTCAGAAAATACTTAAATTAATGTCCATCCCTGTTTCTCAAAGTCCAAGATGTCTTTAAATGTCTTGTTTTGTCCAAAACCCAAAGATATTCTGTTTAATATGATATAAAACAGAGAAAAACAGGAAATCTCCATATTTGAGAGGCTGAAAACCGCATTTTCTGCCATTTTTACATGAAAAATTACTTTTTACTTACAGATTATCTTTCTATTAATCAAATATCTTATCATTGGTGCAGCTCTAGTACAGTATATAAAAACAACATGCATATGTATTTGCTCATTTCTGCATTGATTAATTTAGTGCATGCTTGTTATCATAACTGTATATATAACTATATCTAACATTGCTTTAATTGCTTTTGTTGAAGTTTTGATTGTATTAAAGGATAAGGTTGGCACCATATTCTTTTTACTGTTAATAAATCCCATGAAAAGACCCAAAAAAGATCATAAATATATACTTTCATTTTTACATTTAAAAATAAAACATAATGCTCTAAAGCAGCTGAGCACTGTTAATAAAACAAGGCAGGAGTACATTTTTCAGTCATGGATTAATACATACTTGGTGCACTAGTGAGTATTTTTAGGATGTGGTATGTGGGATTAACTCAAAATAAACCACAGTGCCCGTGTGCATCATAATGAAGGAACATGTATGTTACACTGCAACAGTGTGTCTCATTGATGCTTTTAAAAGTTTTTGGACAAAAATGGAGGCTGCACAGAAGATACTTGTCAGCAGGATCAGTTTATTGTTTTTTGGGGCTTTTCAAGGGATTTGTTGACACTAACAAAAATATAGAATATCACCGGACTTTTAATGTGACATTGTTCTATTTAATATTTAAAAAGCACTGATTTTAGCATACATGCCTTTGTTCAGAGGAAGTTAATGGGATTTACAACAGTAGACGACCTTGAGAAGCTGGAAAAATTCATTGTGTTTAACTTTATTTGATCTCTTTTGAATAGCTTGCATATGATGCAATACTCTAGATTGTTAATTGCTGTTTGATCTTTTGAAGGATGACTTTACTCATTTTCACGGCTTATATTATTGTATTGTCTTCGGCTCCATGCAGACTTTCTAAAGGTCGCTGTGACCGTTGAGACAGACAGTCTCTTCTATTCCCAGACATGCAAGAATTTTCAGCATGTCTGCCCAACCCTGGAAGAAGTATGATAATTGGAATATTGGCGGTGAATAATTCATAAGAGGTGTGAGGTCTGCAGCAGGTTGTGAGTTATCACTATGGAAGGTCGTATGACACCACAGGTGTAGCTGCATCATGTCATGTTGCATCCTCCTGCAGGCAAAAGTAAAGATTCAACTGTCTCAAGTTTTGTGGTGAGGAAACTAGATTTTGGAGTTGCTCGCTTTTTTACAAATATTATTTTCTTGATATTTCCTGGATTTATTGTCATTGGAAGCATCTCGTCTGGGTGTAAATGTGATTAAATGATGAATATGTAGACAACATTTGTGTGCAGGCTGTTGGTTGCAGCACACACACACAGGGGTGTTGGGGGTTCCCGTGCATGTTTGTGTTGAGTTTCAGAGCAGTGCCATGCTCATTATCACCCAGCAGCAGCCCTGCTCTCTGCTCACATTTCTCACTTCACTGCAGAGGTCAGGGGTCAGCTGGGTGTGTTACGGAGTCAAGGCTTGCACCCAACACTTTTAAATCATTACATGTCCTCCTCTGTGTTGGGGAGAGATGGATAGCATGATATGTGACGCTGGCTATTGTTATGAAATGGAGATAAACAGTATAATACGAGGATTATTCAAAGAAATGAGGCTGGGGATTTGATCTGATATGAGAGTGTGGGAGTTATTAGGCTATTGTTTGTTTACGTGTTGTTGATCATGCGTGCAGTGTAACTAGGCCTGTCACGATATGTTGTCATAGAAATAATTGCAATAAACGATATTGTCATTTTTAAGACCATTTTATGCCACTGATATATTGATAATATAATAGCATAATGCAAAGAGTAATTACCTTTTTAATTCTCAAGAATATTAAGACATTGGAAGTGCAATGTGGAAAAAATATTAGGGGCTGTGAAAATGCTTAGGCGCTGCGCTAAAGTCTTATAATGTTCGGGAAAACCCTGCTGTTTATTCTGGCATCATGTTGGACAACGCAACAGGTGATATCGAGGTCAGCAAAAATGATTGAGGTCATGTCCATATATTGTACAATAAGTCGATATACTAATTATTGTGACAGGCCAAAGTGTAATGTTAATCAACAGTAGGGCTGCTGGATTATGGCAAAAATCATAAACACGCTTATTTTGGTCAATATTGAAATCAATGGATTTTCTTGAACTTGAAAACAAATAAAGAAAATAAATGTAAAACAAATTACATAAGTAATATATAATATATATACAGTATATATTAAAAAAGGGAGATAAAAATAAATAAGACTGCTGTAAGTGCACTTCCACAACCTACTGCAAACTCCTTAACATATACTTTACATTTTGGCAAACTATATTCAACAGTCAGAACTCAGTGAAACTAAGTGAACTCTGTAAAGAAAGAAGTACGCTGAGTTTATAACACACGACAAAACGAGAGCATCATTGTGACGCGTAATGCGGCACAAGAATTGTTTTATCTTGTTTTTTCATAATCGTTGGAAGCCAAAATCCTAATTGAAAATAAAATTTGATTAACTGCCCAGCCCTGAAATAAGGTTAGTTAATTACAAGTTTACAAACTTAAACAGTTTGCTGCCAGTGGAAGATAAATCTGCAGCCTGTTGTTGTAGCAGGAAGCAAACAACGCTGTGTGCTGAGGAATAAGCCCTTGCCAAACTAATTATTGGTCATTGCAGCCGCGGGCTGCACACCTTTTGACAGCCCTCCTCATAATCCCCAGGCACTCGTTAGCAACACACCAGGATGGCCAAGAAGTTGCAAGTCATCAGAATTATTTATGAGCGCCACTCCTCACTGAGCAGTTTAATCCTTTCACTCGGTCTCTTGTCTCAGAACAGTGCCTGCAATTAATTTAGTGACCAATTACTGCTGTGGGAATATTTATGAGAATGTAGACGAAATGTTACATTTATATATGTGGGGACATGTTTTTAAACAAATCAACACCATTTTACAGTACTGCATCTTTCTGTTGTCATTAAGTTAATGTATTTAATAAGATGCATGAAGATAAATCGAAAATACTAGATAATGTATATGTAGCATGTTGTGTCAACAGAATGAAAGTGACATGACAGATCCCAGCAGGGTACCAAAATTAAATTTAAGGCCGTGTCTAGTTGCACGCACTCTCAGCTGGTATGTTTATGGATTTGGCAAATTACAATTTAAATATCTTTCTAATGACAGTTCCAGAAGTTGTTTCCAAAAATATGTATTTACTGTGTCAGTTTAAAGCTACTTTAGACTGACACGGCAGTCTTTATTTATGTCACAGCCTGCACGCCACAGTCCATCAAACTGCTCGGACACACGGGTCAACTTTTACAATGTTGATGACCATCATAAATGTTTATTGATGTATTTCTACATGGTTCCCACGGGTCCTTGAAATCCTTGAAAGTTTGTGAATTTGAGGGGGGAAAAATCAAGGCCTTGAAAGATTTTGAAAATGGACATAAATACACATGGGTCATTGAAAGTGCTTGACTTTGTATATTTTGTGCAAGAATAGCAATTGAAGTTATTTTGATTTTGATTTTTTACTTGTAACAGTAATTAACCTCGATCCTTATCTTGTGCTGGGTCCTTGAAACACCCTTGAATTTGATGTTTAAGAAGGTGTGAAAACACTGGCATGGTTCCCACGGGTCCTTGAAATCCTTCAAAAATTGTGAATTTGAGGGAAAGAAATTAAGGCCTTGAAAGTTTCTGAAAATAGACATAGGTCATTGAAAGTGCTTGCATTGATGTATTTTGTGCAAGAATAGAAACTGAAGTTCTTGTGATATTTAAACAAAATGTCCTAAACTTCCTGTTTTTTCTGTTTTTCCAAGAGCACCCGGCACATTTTTGATCTACAGTTGAATATACAGAGCAACCATCTCTTTTTCCTAGCTTATCAAGTTTGCCTCAAGTTTTTTTGTTATGTTATGTATTAGGGCTGCAAATATATCTTTTTTTTTAATGTCATTGCAAGATCAACTTGCGCAATAAACACATCACAAAAGACTGCGACATATCGCGAAAGACAGGATAGTTGTTGAAAGAGAGTATCAGTAGAAAACTGCTCTTTAAAACGTAACTATCATTCTTTTTCTTTTTTTAAATGGTGCCTTTTGTGTTCAGTTCAATGTTCAATTTGTTCAATAAAATGTCAGAAATAAATCCCTTTCCGTTTTTTTTAAATTCAACAAGGAAATTGTTGTATTTTAGCAGAATACTGAAAGCAGCGGCAGTTTATTTATCGCAAGTAATATCGTTATCGCAATATTCAACAACGTTATCGCATATTTTCCTCATATTGTGCAGCCCTGTTATGTATGTAATGTCAAAAATCTGAGTTCTGTAGATCAGGGATGCAGCAGCATATGTTCGAGGCTATACAGGTAACATAAAAGGGAAAAAACAGAGTTGTTGTTTTGTACCCAGGAGAGGAGCCTGTTTTAGCACAAAACACCATATCAATGCCTCTTCAACTAATGTTTCTCTCCCTTCATCCTCCTCTCCTTCCTCCCTTCTCTCCCGTCGTCCTTCCATCCCGCAGTATGTTCCTCCAGACTTGTGTGTGTGTAACTTTGTGTTGGAGCAGTCCCTGTCGGTGCGGGCCCTGCAGGAGATGCTGGCTAAGACTGGGCAGAACAGCGAAGGGGTGAGTACTCCCCTCCTTCCCACGGACACCCCGCCGCTCTCTTGTCTCATGCACACAAACACATTCAACACTTGCATACACAAACACATACACAAATCAATCTGTTGTCTACCAGCTGCACTCTGTTGCAAAATGCCCTTGAGGTTGTTTTTTTTTAAGTATCAGTTTCAGTTACTCATACTGCAATATCGCTTTTTATATGCACTGGGTGTAACAGAATAATGATCTTCACAACTGTTTCCCAGTTAACATAATTTAGCTAATGGGATATTTATTGAGTGAACTTGAAAAGAAATCCCTCGCTGGCAGAGCAGTCACAGTACTGGAAATACAAATGCACTAAATCTGCTTAGATGAGGCTTCTCAGTTCAAATACTAGAAACTGCCCTGATTGGAAATACTTCAGGGATTTTTTTGAGGCCACCCAATCAAAGCCAAGTCCAGCCATGCTGATTGTGCTGTTGTCCCCTCTAATGATGCATTCAAATCCTGTCTGGTTTTTCAGGAATATAAATTTTACAGAAGGAAGCAGCACTTCAAACCCCTTTTAATGTCAGATTGCGAAATCAAATATAGATCCAGCTCAACGTAGAGGAGTTGTTCATTCATGACATTTATTATTTAAGTGATATCCACCAAAATGTGATGCTGTCAATAACTAGCAAGTACCTGTTGGCTCTGCTAGCTGGATCTCGGCCATGTTGGATCTCTCACTTTCCCACTTGGAGAAAATCTGACGAACACATGAACCTGCAAAATAGTCAATCATTTTGAATTTTAACACAAAAACATCTTCTTTTAGTAGTATCTTCATGAAACAAGCATAAACAGCATTGGACCTTATTAGTATCTTCATCTCACTTCTTGCTTTAAATAATAGCTAGTCACATTACAAATTTACTCTGTTAAAAGTAACTGTTATATACTTTAAAGTTACAGGCATTGAAGGTATAGTCTGCAGTATGTATCATGGACTTGCTCTATAGCAGCCAGGAGCGAGTTTTTATTCATTTATTGTTTTCCTATAATGTTTTCTGGCAGAAACAAGATAGCATCTCCAGATAGTAGGCTTTCAAGTGTTAAATATGGAAATTCAAACATTTTAGTCTGAGAAAGTAACTGATTCACTGGATTACTGTAATACAGTAACTGTAATAGCTGAGTAGTTTAAGTTTATTTAAGTGTATTCTTTTTTTGTTGCATATATGCACAGCACAACATAGTGAGAATCCATC
>JAOVVB010178311.1:0-11295 GCA_028570985.1 Heterobranchus longifilis | reverse complement strand
GTTGCATTATGTATATATGTTGCATATGTATATATGTTGCATTATGTATATATGTTGCATATGTATATATGTTGCATATGTATATATGTTGCATATGTATATATGTTGCATATGTATATGTATATATTGACAGAAAGAATGTGACTCCATGCAGAATTCACACAGATGACTTTAAAATGTTCAAACATGTTTACACATTCCTTTGGTTTACACAGTGGAGTACTTTCAAAACTAAAGAAATGTCATTAAAACTTCATTGTTTCCACACATCTGGCCGTAGTTATTTTAACTGAATATCCTGATGTGATGAAAGTTAAAGTTCCTGAGAATCTGTTTGAGATTTTTGTTCCACTTTTTCTACAGTTTCCTCAGATTTTACAGCAGATGAGAAGATGGAGATTGAGAGCATTAAGACGTATAAGAAAGACCTTCTGGATGATATCCAGGTACACACACACACACACACACACACACACACACACTTTGTCAGATAAAATGCTGTTTTAATTTAAAAATGACTCCTGCTCTCTGAGGAAACAAATATTAAAGACTTTTCTTTCTTTCTGCCGTGTCCAGAAGTTAAAGATGGAGATCGACAACGTCATGGCGGGTATACTCAGCTTTGAGTCTGCGGAGGAAAAGTGAGTTTTACTCCGGGAAAATCCCCACACATACAGTCGTTCTGTTTATAGAATTCCTCTTTTAACAACTCCCACTTAATGCTCCTACTCAGTGTTTCAATGTCACGCATGTCTCAGTTTCATAGTTTCTTTTCAACAACTTTCACCCACCTCTGGGTGATCTTCTGTTCCACAAAATGTTTGTTCTCACTGTATTTACTCATGGAGGACTTTAAATTTAAACAGTTAAGAAAATAACATTTAACACACAATACTTTTTATTGTATTGATCCCATTAAAATGGGCACTTTCAGGAAGAGACTGTCCTCCACCAAAACAACAGCAGGTGTTTGTTCAATCAGTAATTACGAACATTTGACGTTTTATTGTTAGGTGGCGCCCTCTAGTGTTCACAGATATTATGACACAATTAAGGAAAGCAGGAAGTTATGAGCGAGAAATGTCTTTAGGGTGGGCAGGACGGGTCAAACAAACACAGGACTTTCACCCAGGAGACCGATGTTCATGTCCCATTTCAAACTAAAATTAATTGGCAAGTTATTTAGAACTTAACGTAATAACCGTAACGTGCGTATACACCTGTAATCACATGATTCACGTGCGTGATCATGTGATTAACATATGCACGGTGATTTATGTAACAAATAAAGTGATTTTTAACCTTTTTCTAACTGTATGAAGTTGTTTTGTTGCCTAAACCTAAACCTACCGAAACGACGTCCGTGTTTACAATGTTAACGTAATGTTAGGAAAACAATCATATGGGTCGTATTTACTCCCACCACCAGGAGCGCTGTTTTAGTAAACGCTGATATGAGTCATATTAGAGAGTAGGAACAAACGATAAATATGTTTGTATGGTTTGGAGGACTTGTTCAGGAAACAGTGGTGTCAAATATAATATAATATAATATAATATAATATAATATAATATACAATAATTCAATATGATAATTTATCATCGTTCAATGGAATCGTATCGTGATGAAATCCTGTATCGAGATATCGTGATACATAATCACGTTGTCTAAAGTTGATAACAAGGACATAGTAAGCACATGTCTTACTCTGATTACTCTTTAGTGTGTGCATGTAAACGTAGTCAGTGTTAGCTGGAAATAAAAAAATATTTTATCTATAATTTCACTTGAAACAGTTTTGCTCATTTTGTACTAAAATTCTTAATTACATGAGAAAATATTCAGTAATTTTAATTTGTGAGGTATTTAATTCACAAAGGAGTATACAAAAGTAGGTTTTCCCATATTTATTTCATAGAGACTATTTATTTATTATTTATTAAACATGCTATATCGTGATATATATCGTTATCAAGATATGAAATGACCTGAATGAATATCGGGATAGAAGATTTTGGCCATATCGTCCAGCCGCAACACACAATATAAGTTATAATTGAAGTTTCTTATAAATAATTTGGTTTTGAGCGTCTGCTTCTCAACACCTGATAGAATTCAGGTTAAAAATGTTTCGAAATGTGTATATATCATTATTTAATTAGAATTATTTATTAATACTATTGTTTGTTTGTTTGTTTGTTTGTGTTTTTCCTGCAGCAAGAGCATAGAGAAGAGCAAACAGTTCTCAAACGGGAAGAAGAAATTCAACATGGACCCCAAAAAGGTGAGCTCAGGAGTGTGTGCATGTGTGTGTCTTTTGTTAGTCTTTTAAAACAAAGGTCAACATCATAATTCATAATGCTGGGTAAGAAATGACATCTTGCTGTTTTGGAATGGTTTAAAAAGAGATCTTGTACCTGTCAGCGTTTGTGTCGCAGCGAGCAGCTGTCGCTCGGCGCCGTGTGGACTTCCTGTCATTGAACCACGCTGAGCTGCTGGGACTCTGTGTGGTTTCAGTGGCACGTCAACAAATGTTTGCAACGACAAACACAAATTTAAAGCTCGGCCATTTTTTGCTGCTCTTAAGACGGACTTTAGAGGTTAACTTGTGTTTCTTGTGTCGACTGTAAGAGTTTGGATGAAGTTTAGATCGATCAAGATTACAGGGACTTCACATGATTTCTGACCTTTATGAAAGTGTGATATGGGTAAGAGACATGGTAAGATGTTTTTCAGGAGTTTTTCAGAAAATTTACATTTTTGGTCATGTGGTTTGGAGGACTTTCATGATGCACAGATATATCGGCCAAACATCGATATTCTCCTTGTTGAAATAAGATGATATTCACCGATGGCAGTGGCTGATATTTATTTGTTGTGTTGCATCAATTTTGCGCTGGTTAAATGTTGCGTTAAAAGTTAAAAAAAAGCTTTTGAAGTAGTTATTTTCCCCCAAAAAAATAATATTTTTCATGTGAAATAGGCTGATATTAAAAGTTGTTTGTATGATTGAATTTCATTCAGAGATAGTGTAATGAAATGTTGAATGACTTTAAAACACTTAATTATTTTTTTAATAATGAAGATTTATTTGTTTCCCTGGCAAAAAGGAGGGAATAAATGACAACAAAAACAAAATAAACAACAACATAAAAACATCGGTATCGGCATTAGCTATCAGTCAAATTGTTATTTTAAACATCAGTATCATTATTGGTATTGACCCAGAATTTCACAATCCCTAACTCTAACCACACATACTCTTTCACATTCTGCTTCTGTCTGGTTTGTTTTTAATTTTCTGTTTAATAATTAACTTTCGGAAAGAATCACAACCTGATTAGTCTGATTGAATAAACAGCGCTGAGATAAAGCCTGACATCTCTCTCACGCACCTCTCCCACTATCTCCACTATCTGTTTTTTTCTGATCTTTATTGATAAATACATTTTTTGCACAAAACATTTCATACTCATAACATACATTTTCATGCAGTCCAGTACAGTGCAGATGGAGCCGGCGTAGTGCAAGACGATTGTGATTAGTTTAAAGAAATACAAACAAGCCAGAGACTATAACCTCATGAAACAAATGTCTGTGCAGTTTAGAAAACAATCTCTCGTTTCTTTATATTGCTGCAATGCTGCGTTAGAGGTTTCTACTTTTAGAGATCGTTTTTTTTTAAATTTCCATTGCAAATATATTTTTAATATTCCCTTTCTTCTCCAAACCCTGTGATGGAGGAGAAAGAGGAAGAGAAATTAGTTTTAAGGAATCAAGATTACAGAAGCTACAAGGTACCAACCGGAGATGAGATCATTAAGAAACTAAACTACGTGCGTACGTGTGTGCGTGTGTTTAAAGCACTATACAGTCATACAGTAAAAGTGCTACTTCCCTGTGCAAGTTTACCTGTAGGTGCAATAAAACAAATCATGAACAGAAAATAATGTGGAAGTGCGTCCAGTAAACTTTGTGTGCGTGTGTGTGTGTGTGTGTGTGTGTGTGTGTGTGTGTGTGTGTGTGTGTGTAGCGGTGTGTGTCTCTGGATATTCCAGCTAATGCTCGACACTTGGATATAAATAGGAATGATGCCTGGAAGGACAGAGTGCATGGATGCATAGGAGGCACAGAACAGAAGACCAGCAGCTATCCATAGGAGTGTGTGTGTGCGTGTGCGTGTGCGTGCATGTGCGTGTGTCTGATATTTTGCATGATCTTTTTTTTTTTCCTTTACCCACAGAAACCACCTGTACCTACTTCAAATTCTTCACCTCTGGGGAGAATGCAGTCATGTTCAAGAAGACAACTAACAAGAGTGAGAAATTATACTTTCCTCCCTGCAATGTCTGCTGCAAATGTACACTAATCTCTATAAAAACAGATTCTGCATTCGTATGTAGAGTCAGACCGAGAGCCGATGGGTTCAGAGATCGGATGTACACTAACGGCTACACTGCAGCTACTATCAATAAAGACGTTCACTGGGGTGCTCAGAGGACCATGCTGGTGGTTTTTGCATGTTTCAGCCCATTAACTTCTGCTGCCACCCATTTTCCAAAGCAAACCATAAGCTATCAGGCTGATTAATGTGTTTACTTTACTGTCCGGGTAGCCGCCGGTTTCAGTGCAGTTTGAAGATCAGCTGGCTGATACTTGATACTTACATCACAGTGAGCATAAAATCAACTTTAGCTTTTGGTCAAAAGTTTTGAGCGCAACTTTGAGAACAATTCAGTCAGAAGCTGTGCTGTTTGTGTAATAAACACAGAAGATATACACTAAGCAAAAACTGATGGATAATGGGAGGCGGTTTTTGGCCACACGAGCTGTCGACCACTTTTTTCCAAACTTGAAAAATCTCAACAACTACTGGATGGATTGTCTTGAAAGTTTCTACAGATATTTACGCTTCCTACGTGATGTATCCTGATGACTTTGATCATTAAAGGTGCTGTAAGTGTTTGTTAAAATAAGTGTTAAATACATTCCGACAGTCATCACTGATGTAGAGTGTTTGGTCAGTAACGTGGGTCCCTCCGCTCTGCAGGAAACAGAAAATACATTTCTGGAATCCTCTCTCCTGATTGGATGACAACAGGATACCAGAAAATGTATTTTCTGTATACTGCAGAGCAGAGGACCCATGTTACTGACAAAACACTCAATATCAGTGATGGCTGTCTGAATGTAGACCTATTTAACACTTATTTAAAAAAAAGAAGAAAAAAAAACCTTTTAAATTCCATGTTGTGACGTGAATACATCTGATCCTAAATATCAACTTTCTTTATTTATATAGCACTTTACACACAACATGGTTGATCCAAAGTGCTTTTCATCACACAAATATACAAAGAAAACAAATATACAGTGAAAAAAAGACACATACAAAACAATAATAACGATATAGATACATGTTCTCCCAAAATGACCCTCGCGCTGTCGCTGCATTCTGCAAACTAAACCCTGAGAAACTTAACATGAGATCAACGATCAACTCAGCTTGAGTTTGAGAAACATGCTTTCTGAGTGTGTGTGGTGTTGCAGGGTTACAGAGCAGCATCATGCTGCCAAAGTGCATAAGTGACTATCCAAAGTTGACTGGGGTTTAATGACTTGTATGCTCTCCAGGAGTTCCTCATGCAGTGACAAGAACATGCAGACTGAATCATTAAAGTGCATACAAGTAGTCTGACATGGCTTCAACTGTCAGTGCACTCGAGATGCATGTAGACCCGGTCATCAAAAACTACCTGTGGAGGTGGTCAGAATCACATTTGATAGGCTGCTGACACAGGAACAGGCAAACTGTTTACATTCAACAACTAAATATATTCCATCATATTCATGACCAATTCTCTGTTAATATTCACTAACAACTCAAGCTTTGTCACCCTGAGTTGAACCTCATTCATGGCTCTAAACCTCCCATTAATCATCTTTAACTTAAACTGTAATGGTGGAGCTTGTTGGGAGTTTTAACATCGCCTGGCAGGAAGCACTGCTTCTACTTTAACCACAGCTATAAATCAATTCAAATGTTGGATGTGCAGTAATTCTGTCATACCAGAGGTCACAAGATGAATGCCCCTGTAGAAATAAAGAAATTAATATAGTTTAATTTATAAAACTATGTTTATTTTTCAGACTTTGCTTTCTACCCTTCCAGCCCTTTATTTATAAATTAATCAAATTATCTGAGAGTGGAAAATCACACTTGAATTTATGTGCTCCCAACTTACATACATGTAACCTATGTTGAGGATGGGTCACAAGAAAACAGACTGGGACTCACTGTGCTAGATTTCTACAACATATAGACCTAGTTATTTAAAATATAAATAAATTAAAATCCTGTTCTAAATTAATTATTTTCTTTTAATAGCCTGCACATATTGACACTAATTGGACATTGAAGGACACTATGCAGAAACATACAAGTGCCCAGCAGAGCAATGGGACACAACTCAGAGTTAATGGAGCTATGGAGTATTTTGTTGTGCACATTTTGTCCATGCATATTTCTCAATGTGCAACAGTGAAATCAGAAGAAAAACAATGTATTTCACAGAATACTCTGAAGATGTCTCCTAACTCTAAGTCCTGGTTTCAAGACCACACTGTTGTAGCAGCGCAGCACTGATTTTAAATTAATAAATCTAAAAGTCAAGATCATAAAGTAAATGTCTTTGCATTAATTTGATTCCCAATCAAGATACTCTGGTAAGAATTGCTTTACATTGTTAATATGGACTTCGAAATGCAAAATAATGTAATTTTAAACATTTGATTAATTGCGATTAAAAAAAATTAATCGTTTGACAGCCCTAATGTTTATCTTAGTAGAGACAGGTAAACATGATGCACAAAGACACTAAATAGTTTCTCTCTTTCTAATTCCAGCTAAAAGCTTTAGGATTTCCAGAGGGACTCGTTATACAAGCCTACTTTGCTTGTGAGAAGAATGAGAACTTGGCCGCCAACTTCCTTTTACAACAGAACTTTGACGATGATTAAATCGTCATTTTGACTTTTTTCTTATTTCTTCCTCTACTTTTTGATTGCTAAATATATGTGTACAACAAGCCTTTTACATTTCCAAAAAACGTTTTATTCACCACATTCACTTAACACTGGATCATTATCAGCTGGTGTACAAAGACAGGCTGTTGTTTGTGATCAGTTTGAAATAGAGGAACAATTAAAGTACAATAACTTTGCATCAGAAATCACCTGTGTGCTATTGTTTTTTTTATTTTAAATACTCTAGTTAATCAATATGGTTTGCAGTATGTGTCACATAAGTCAGGTTTGTTCAGGGTAGATCTGACTGTATTCATGCACTCTTATTTTTTTTTAAAAGTTGACAAGTAATTGAGATTTGAAAAATTAAAGCTGTGCACAACAAACAAACATGTATGGCACTGGTTCTTCTATTTAACAACCCTCATCTGCATGTAAATCAACAGGAGTGTGAGCAGGAGCTGTGTAAAGAAGTCTGAATTGCAATGCATAATATGTGAAGCTATTTAACATATATAAAGTTTACATACATGAGGCAGGGTTTAGTTGCAATGACTCATTTTTACAGAATGAAAACTGCCTATTCTGCTGTGTTGACATGGTGTTTAACTGCAGAAATCTGAAGTACTTAAATACACTTTATGTTGTAAATTATGTGTACAGTCATTTTATTACATGCTAAATTGATCCTGGCCCCAATTCATTGGCCAGTTTTCAGAGAAAATCTAGCAATTCTGTCCACCAGACACCCCCCCTCCCAAAAAAGAAAGTTGCTGTTGCCTGATAACACCTTTCTTCACGACATACTATACTACGACATTTTTCTGGCATTTTTGATGACATACTATACTATGCTGCTTTTGCTGCCTTGTTTTACGACATACTATACTGTGAAGTTTTTGCGGCATTTTTGACGATATACTATGACGATTTTGCAGCTTGTTTGACGACATACTACACTATGATGCATTTTTGGCTATTTTTATGTTTTTGCAAAACAATTTCAACATACTAGACCAGAGGTGAGCAATTATTTTCCATGGGGGGGGGCATATGAGAAATTGATCAGCCTGCCTTAGGCCAGACACAAATGTTACTCACTGTGAAGAACGAAGTCTCTGATGAGCGTGAGCGAGGGCATCAAAGTCAGGTGGAGTCTCGGATGTTGCGATGTGCAGTCGGCTACAGCTGAAAGGTGGATCATCTGTAAGAGAGGGTCCAAACTGGGGAGTTTTACAGTACGAAATGCATACTGGATACAGGTTGCAATGAAAGCAACAGTAGAAGAAGACATCTGGCATCAAGTGAATACACTTCCAGTTTAATATAAAATATACTGTTTGATATCATCACTAATAAACAGCTCACTGACACATTTCAGAATAAAGGCCCAACAGTTCAATGGTAAGCAAAATTATATTGACTGTTTTTGTTATATTTTAATTGCAGTTTTTCCAAAGTGCTCATGATGGCCTAGGGGGCCACACAGAACCTTTCAGTGGGCCGCATCCGGCCCTCGGGCCGCAATTTGCCCAGGTCTGGCCTATTGACTTCCAAACTGAGCCAATATTAAAGGAAAACTATGTGTAATATGTGCAAGATAACATGTATCCTTTAGCCAATATATAGGCCTATATTCCCTCTGCTAGTTTGCGGCATAGATATTCTATGGTTTCCACTGAGCCACAAAGGATCCCACAAAACAACACAACAACCAGAGGAGGAAATACTGTAGCCTACAGCAAAACCTCACTAATAATCAAACATGAAACCATGCGTCATGCAGTAATGCACATGCCAACAACAACCAAAACCATGAGCTCAACCTTGGCAATAACTTTTCACACATATGCTAATAATAGCTTACCATTAGTATAATTAGTAAATCATGCAAATACTGCACAAAGCTCGACAGATAAAGTAGGCCTAACAGCCTGAACAAGCAGTAAGATAACGCCATGTCACCGCCACGTGCGACAACAATAACATGAAAGCAGCGGCCTGCAAACACATACACCTTAAACTAAATACATAGAGTCAGCTGATAAGTTTGCACAAGCAGCAAACACTTACCTTATTGAAGTGAAGCAGGGGTCCTCCTGGCGTCCCAATATGAGAGGAATCCCTTTGCTGAAAGCCCAGGTGTCCACCATGAAGGTCGTGTTTGTGGCTGGCAGCTTAATGAATACCGTCCAGGACACCTGCAGCAGCTGGGGGACTGGAGAGGAAACGTCCTGCTGCAAAAACCTCCTGCAGCGACATTATCGGATTGTTAGCAAGCAAGCTCGCGTATAAACTGCTGTATGATATATAAAAGCTGCGACAAGTTTCAGTGTGCAGAGAAGCAGCAGCAGCAGGCCGACAGAGCAAACTGTTCAAATACTGCGCGCTACTGCAAAGGGTGCGTTGAATTCACGTCTCCACAACTCCATGACGTGTCATGTGTCATGTGTCAGGGTCGTCTCCAATTGTCTCCTGGTAGACCTAGTTGGCAGGCTTGCTCAATCTATATATATATATATATATATATATATATGGTTTTTCATTTGTATCTGTATTTAATGTATTACTTTATTTATGCATTTTAGTTGTTATATGTAAAGCAATTTTGATTGAAAAGCAGTGGTGAACCTAAACTCTGGGGGGGGGCAAACAAAGCAGCCAATCGAGCAGCCCCCCCTTGCACATTAATGCATCAATAATTATAATAAATTAATATGATAGATTTTATTCTGAATGAGTAGCCTACTTTTACTTTTGGTACTTTAGATATATTTTAATGTGTATGCTTTTACTTTAAAAGCAACTTTTTGAATGCATGACTTGTACTTGTAACAACGTATTTCTACACTGTGGTATTTTACAAAAGTACCACTGGTATACAAGTATACAAGTCAACTTTCATTTTCTGCTGAAAAAATGGCATCCAGTTACACAAATCTGTCTTAAATCCTCTTTTCATACACCATGTAACCCTCCAAGTGTTTGTTGACAATACATGTGATCTGCTGTCTGTAAGTTGAGCTGATGGTGGCTCTACGGACCATATATGTTACATACATACAGCCTCAAGACCATGAGTAAACTGCGTGCGTGCATGCGTGCGTGCGTGCGACCCAGCAACTGAAGCCAAACACAAACCCACAAACCCACAAACACACCATGACACCCATGAGTCACATTGAAAGCACATCCATGCACAGACATAACCCACATATGCCATATACACACAGAAACATATTTCAGGCTGTTCAGGCCACTGACCATACATCCTGTAAGTACAACACCATGCGGCTCTACCCTTCATTGCCCTTAGTCAGTTCCTTTGCGATCAGACAGAACAGCATATATAACGTGCACTTTGCGTCACAAGGCCACAGCCCACATTTCCGTGGAGCTCCCTGTCTTTCCCACAGTCATTTGTCTCTGCTGTCATCGTACTTTAACCTCCACTTCCTTGCCTTTACATATTCTAATCCATGTTGAAGTCTACTTATGAGAGTAAAATGTTTATGTTTGATAATAAAGCTGTTTGACTGAGGCTAATACAGTCCCATAGATCTTATCCTAATTGTCTGAGATTTGAGTGAAATTCTGCTGAGCACAGAAAAGAAAATTGTCACTGGAAACAAACAGGGGTCCATCATGGGCTATAGTACCAAAATAAAGTCCAGAGCAGACCCCCTCATATTATCTTCACATCGAGGGTTGAGACAAAGCAAAGGGAAAGCAAATAAGACGGAGTGCCAGCGGGTAGCCCATGCAGCCGGCCTCTCCGGACTGTTTGAAATGCGTAACACTTCCTGAGTTTCCACTCACTGAAAATAATCACCAAAGAGAGAGAGAGAGAAAAAAAGGGAAAATGTCTGGGGTGTGTTGATTTAGCAGAATTGTTGCTGAGGTCCTCAGAAATGGTAGTGTTCAACATGAAGAGATTGTATCCCATGTCTCCTGCTGATAAAGGTTTATCACTGTCACAGGAAGCAGTGAAATCAGTGCAGGAAAAAATAAAGTGTATATTTTTGCTCCTCTGATGTTCTCACGCTCATGTACAGTATGCAACCCTGTAAAGGTCACAATGCAGACCCCTCGCAGTCAAAGCCACAACGCAACTTTTAGAAAGGGGCACTCCACCAATTTTATACATGACGTTCAGTCGACTCATTATGACTAGTGCTAATTAGTCAGTGAAAACAGTATAATGTGTTCTGTGACTCTGCAGGGAGCTTTTCCAAAGTCATGAGGGTTATCTCAGCCCGGGTTGAAAA
>JAOVVB010178302.1:0-11295 GCA_028570985.1 Heterobranchus longifilis | reverse complement strand
AACACATTTCCTTTCCTATATATTCTTCACAATAATTTATAAACTTTTATTGTGAAGCAGCAAAATGTCTGGTTTTCATTAGTAGTAATCTAACTTGACTTCTGAAGAGGAAACAAAACTCTGTGGTGAGGTCCCCGGAGAATGTCTCCTCGCTCACGGAGCTGTTCGGCCCCCCCCGCTCAAAGCTGCTTCGCTCAAAAAAAATAGAAAAGCTGCGTCGTATTTATCAGATGAAGGCACCAGCCCTCCCTCCATGCTGCTCCAGTGCCCGGTGCTCTGGGCACTAAGACATGGAGGGAGGGCGCACAGCGTTCATCTCCATGGAGATCAGGAGCCGGTGTCGGGCCCGGGCATGCTTCGAAATCACAGTGCGAGGGATACCGGAGAGAAATTAGAGCAGGATGGAGCGGGACTTGCAGGTTCAATAAGCACACTGTTTCTGCATTTTGTCTTGTTCTGAAAGCTTGACGTGCCAGCCCTGCCTAGTTACGGTTGCTAACGTCGGACTGGAGTGTGAGAAATGTCTAGAGACAATGAAAATGGCCAGGAGCATGCGTCTGCTGACCTGCTGAGGTTGGAGGTCACAGATGATGGTGTTGATGTTGTTGAGGATCTCGTCGATGAAGGGCATCACCTCTCCCACCTGCACCTGGATGAAGTGGCGCCGGCACTTCTGGGCGATCTTGATGAATGTGTCACAGGCCATGTCCTGAACACCGTCATGGGTCTCTGATGGAGAAGGGGCATGGAGGGCGCATCAAAATTGACATAAGTTCAAAGTATGATATTCATAGATCCAAAATGTTTAAAGGTCCCATATTCTGCTCACTTTTAGATTCATATTTGTATTTTGGGTTTCTACTAGAACATGTTTACATTCTTTAATGTTAAAAAAACACGTTATTTTCCTTATACTGTCTGTCTGAATATACCTGTATTCACCCTCTGTCTGAAACGCTCCGTTTAGTGCCTGTCTCTTTAAGCCCCCCTCTCGAAAAAAGCCCAGTCTTCCGCATCTGCATTCTCAGCGTCTCTGCACCGTCATTGCAGCCGGGGAATGAGTGTTACACCACTGTAGCTGCACCTTACACCTATATATAGTAAAGTTGTGACACAACCTTGCAGAAGTCCTCATTTAAAGACAGTTTCTGAATACAGCTTGTGTGCATTTCTCCGTGGATTGAGCATTTTGATACTTTCACAGTATTTATATAGCACCTAGACCTGCTGTATAATAAAAAGACATGGAAATCTCACTTTTTACAATATGCAAAATATGTACAGCTTCTTAAGTCTAAAATCCAAACACTTTTCAAGGTACCTAAACCAAATATTTCCAGACTTTCGAAGCCTTTATCATCACATCTAAATTGTTACTATAAATGCAACTGTGCAGAAAAAAAAGCATATAACAGCGAGTACATCAATATCTGTATCAAACAACAAAAACAATCAAATTAACAAAATGAAGAATATTTACATCAGAAAAGTTTAGTGGTCATTCAATTCACTTTCTCATTGAGAAATTAAATTACACATTTATGGCGGGATTGTTTCATTTTCAAATAATAAAAGATTTTTAGAGTATATTTAAAATTCAAGTGTATTCCTGACCTTGAAAACATAACAGCTAACATCAGGCTCTTTCAGTGAAACCCCTCCTCCTGCTCCTTCCCGTCCCTCCCCTCCTCATGTACTGCACCACCTGCTATTTCACCGTATCTCACCGTCACCAGCAGAAACAAGCTCCTGAAAATCACCCACTCCAAACCTGCCAGACCTCATCAACACTGCCTTCACTCGCAGAGCAATGACGATAACACACAGCCCGTGCTTCATCCTCCTCCTCTCTGGCCACAGATATAAGCAACTTCTCTCCAAAAAATAACTCAGGCCTCAGCCATCACTGCCAGCCTTGGCTGTAGCCTGTAGCAGATTTGTGCTGTGTTGCTGTCATGTTTGTTTATACCCCTGTTTCTTATTGTGTTTCCTCTATAGAGGACAATAAAGAATGAATGAATCTGAGCTAAAACCAAGCATTTTCCAAACTTTCAAGACTTTGTACGAACCCTGAAGATGGGACCTTTAAACCAAAGCATTACACTTTCTAAAACCAAACCATCGCTCACCATGCATGAACTCAAAGAGTTTGTTGACCACCGTTTTGAGGAACTTCCAGTGGGCTCGGAGAAAGCGTGGATACTGGCCGACAATATACATGATGTTAGAGGCGATGATGGCCTTGTTGTCCTTCCCTCTCTTCTGCTCGCACAGACCCAGCAGATCCTGACACAAACACCAGGTTTATCACAATCAGACACACATCCTGGGGTCAAAGTTTAGTCTTCTATACAATGGCTTGGAAAATCCTTTAACATCAAAGTGGTATAAAAACAAAACACATGACGTGACCAGAAAGAGAATGATAAACTGCAATCTATTATTGAAAAAGAGCAGCTTTAAATGTTTACTTCTGATTTGACTCAGTGATTTGACTTTTTACAGATGTGCAGTATATATAACCTAAGACTTCTGAACACACTGTAAACAGGGTTCCTACACATTTTATATTTCAAATTTCCAGACTTTTTCTCAAAATATTCTTTAGTTGTGAAAATATTCAAACTTTTTTGTGGAAATATTCAGACTTTTTCTCTAAATATTCCAACTTTTTCTCAAAATATTTTTTTTTTGTGTGAAAATATTCCAACTTTTTTTCTCTAAATATTCCGACTTTTGGCTTCATGAAAAACACTCCGCTTGTATGATTACCTTTTTTTTTTTTTTTTTTTTAGAAATTTTGAATTTTACATTTGAGAAAACAGAATAGAAGCAACAGTCCAGAAACACAAATATTTTTCCATACTTTCTTTTATTTTTTCCATACTTATCCAGATCTGCAAAATACTAAAATCAAATTCCGGACCATACTGGTCCATACAGCGTAGGAACCCTGTGTAAAAGTTTTGGTAGATCTCGAGTTGTTTAAAAGTAAAGTAAACAACAGCGCCCGAAGTTTAGGGCTTTTTATACCTTGATGACCGTGACCAGGAACCTCTTCTCGTCCTCCTCGTGCATCGCCCCGCTGATGGAGCCGATGGCCCAGCACAGCGTGTTGAGGTTCTTCCAGGACCATTCGGTGCCGTTCACCTGGTTGTGAAGCTTTTCTGTCATTATGCGTTCTGTGTCCGCATAGTCCAGGTGAGTCAGGTACACTGCAGGACAGAACGTTGTATTATCACTACGTGTACAGTGTATGGTAGCCTTAAAGCCAAAAGCACATCTAACATAGAAATGTTGAAGAGAGACAGTGAAATGACAGTGAAACACCACATCATTTTTCAAGGAGTATATTCAAAACGGTTAAAATTAGCATTTTGAAAACGTCCAAGGCTTTGTACGAACCCTGCGTGTTTCATAAATAAAATTGGTAGGCTGAGGCCAGCTGCCTTTTTATTCCTCAGAAAATAAATTGTACACAAAATATGTGATTAAAATAAAAACAGCCTGCAGCCTGTGGAATTGTGTGACTTGTAGTTTTTGAACGATTAGCAGCGAGAGAAAGTGACAGAGGCAGTTCAAGCTATAGAACATCTTTGGTTGTAATGCTTACTCGCACACTGTGCGAGTACATTATTTTTCCGGTTCACACAGATCTATTTTAGGCGCAAATGCAAGTGAAACGCTCGCACTGTAATGGCAGTGCATATGGACTTAGAGGCTCTTATTACTAAATCATACCCAGGGTTTCCCTCATGTTCTTGTAGAGGTTGATGGAATCTGTGTCCTTCATGAACTCTCTGACCACCTCTCCCTGGTCATTCTCCACCACCAGTACCTCCTCCGGCTTGGCCATCCGACTTACCATCAGCAGACGCACCTGTCACGAGAGATAAACACCCGTCAGCACGTACGCACATCGAGGAACAGCCTCGCTGCTCTCACACTCACACACACACACACACACACACACACATCAGTGGGCATGAATGTTAAAGGATAATATACAATGAGATGTCTGTCTCTTGGTTATATACTCACACACCACACACTGTGTTATGGAATGTAAAATAAGTTATTTTGTTTTACTGGCTGCTGATTTCCAGTAACGATGCAACTGACAAATCTTTTGGCAGCAGTTCAGCAGCCACCTGTTGCTCGAGCAGCGCCAACTGATTCTAGTATGACTGCGACAGTATGACACTTCTGCAGCACTTAACTGCTGTGCAATCTCTAACTTGCAAGCAAGAAATGTTTCTTAACCCTCTGAACCCCAAAACCCGCCAGCGTGTTTGAAAAGCATGTTTTACTTAAAAAAAAAAAAAAGATTAAAAAAAAAAAAGAAATTGCCAAAATTACACCAATTATCAAAGCCAGAAACAGTAAAAGATAAGATAAAAACTTGTCAAGGAAATTGTCATTCCAGAAGTTGCTCAGCAATATACATAAATAATATAAAATATAAAACATGTAGAAAAATAACAACAATAGTTATAGTGCCTATTAGAATAATAATAAAGATACATTTGTAAATAAGTAAGCAAAAAATAAATGTAGCATTGTGCATGATATTGAAAAAAAGTGGAATTGATATTGTAAGTAAGTACTACCAGTAATATTGCACATGATATTGAATGTGACATAGTGCATGTTGTTTAAGTAATATTGTACATGATATGATATGTACATGACAACAGACATTATTGTCAGATTTTCAGTTTGGGGTTCAGAGGGCTAAAAGAAAAGGTTGCATTCATAAAGTCAACTACAACAGTGCAAATTCAAAATATTTGATGTGCGTGTGCACGTTACCTTGGAGAGCACTGGCAGATAGAGTTGTCTGCGTGGCGGCACGTCAAAGTGCTGGTTGCCGGAGAGCAGCGGGGACGTGGACGTAGAGAAGGGACTCTCTCTGTACAGTTCTGCAGCCAAGTGGTTCCAGTACTCCAGACAGATTTTAAAGATCTCCGTCTCTTCCACCTCCGACACCAGCAGCATGTAGTGGAGGGCCTGGGAGACAATAATCAACGCCTTTTATTGGACAGCCCTATTTGCAATATTTTTCTCCAATTTTCTCCTGTGCAGCAGCCTGTGTAGACAACGGGGCTGTCAAAATTGACCAGAAATGATTTTGATTATTCCTTCTATAAAAACACACAGGTTCGAACCTATTTGAATATCTATTTTTGCGCATTACGTCCATAAAAGGGCAAATCAATACAACGAGAGACATGACTACTTGTATAGGTGTATTTATATAGCTTTTCATCTAACAGCTCTCCTTTTTGTTCCATTACTCCCTGCAATATTACAAACTGATCCGCCGTCAAAAAATGCAGAAAATGACCGTTTTTTTGTGTCAAGCTCACTGACAAACGCATTGCACTTCCTGTGACTCCTTCATAATAAAGGTCAACTTGTGTTTCACCAGTTAAATGCTTTTAACGCGCGAGGCAGAGGGCCGCGGTGCTGCTTTTTTCCACAATTACATATTACTTTTCATAATCGAATATCAGTTTTCTTTTACAGTTCGAATATATATTCGAATTTATAATATTCTTTGACAGCCCTAGTAGACGAGCCGTTATACCACTGGACTGTGCTCCTCTCTTACCTCCATTAATGTTTCTCTGAGGTTGAGTCTCTTCTCGATGAGCTGCCCGTGCTCTTTGAGGAAAGTACAGAGGAACAGACTGAGGTTCTGGATGAAGTTCTGCTCGTCGTCTTTCCCGTTAGCGTAGGCCAGTCGAATGTTGGTGTTCAGAGGCAGCATCTGCACGGGATTGGTTCAGATTAAAATCTTTATTAGTATCTTTACAAAAAGAAATGCGAGTGTGAGCATGGTCTTATGTGATAGCGCACCTGTTTGAGTTGACACATGGTCAGGGTGAAGAGCGTGACAAACTGCTCCTCGTACTGGCTGACGCTCACACCGGCGATCTCTGTGAGGCACTTCAGTGTCACGTTGCGAAACATGGGCACGTTCAAGAACTGAAAACAGTTGAAACAGATGTTTAGTTGAAGACTATTTTGTTCAACAATTTGAGTGTGTAACAAGCAATTATTTGTAGTATTTTAAGCTTGCTAGTAGAGATATTCCGATTTTTTCCTTCCCGACACCTGAATTTATGTATTGGCCGATACAGAGTACTGATCAGATACCAGTGCATTCAAAAAATATACATTTTCTGGTGAGATTTTCCAGTGAAAAATATTGCCAAATTGCTGAAATTTTGCTAGCTCTGGCTGACGCTGAACTCTCCGCTTCAGTACTGCACATGTGCAACTTAACAGAGATGAGAAAGGAACAAGATGACCGTTGAGAGTTGCACGTACACCGTAATCGGGTAGCGAGTGACACGTGTTGTTGTTCCTGTGTACAGGGTTCCTACAGCTTAAGGCAAATTGGATTTAAGACTTTTGAAGACTTTTTTAAGGCCACTGGGAATGTAATGTAAGACCAATTTTACAATAATCAAAAAAACAGAAACATGGACCATCAACAATTACTGAGGGTCAGGGACATATTATATAACATGGCGAAGACCAGGGTCAAATATAGTTGGAGAGTTTTCGTGGTGTTTTTGTGTTTCTCACTGTGCATGTGGGATTCCACTGCCAATTTTCATTGAATTTGCACGTTAATGTGAGAGTCATTCGGTAAATTATTCGGTAAAAATAGATATTACCAATTATTTAGAGATTTTACAATGCAACATCAGAAAAAAATCCCACGTCTTAGCATTTTTAAGACTTTCGAAAGATTGATTTATTGACATTTTAATACCAATTAAGGCCTTATTTTTAGATGAATTAATTCAAAGTCTTGTAAGACTTTTTAAGTCTCTGTGGGAACCCTGTGTGTGTAGCGTAAATGAGCTGATAAATGATAATGTGATATACCCAGCATTTTAGGCTGTATCTGAGGCATTTCTGATACTGGTATTGGCATCAGAACAACTCTACTTGGCATATGCTGCTCACAAATCCATGGATTTGTTTTTCAATTCATCCCGGCTCAGAAGAGTCCTACAATTCAAGTCAACTTGTTTTGCGACATTGTGTGCGCCTGTGTACATACCTTATACACCAATGTGCTGATCAGTTTGGTTTCAAAGATGTAACCCAGAGGAATCCAGTTGAGAAAACGTAGGAGGGTTTCCAGAGTGGCATGGACCAGGGGGGCGTTCTGGGAGTTTTCCTACGGTGCAACCAATGAGACGACAAACAGCTGAAGGACAAACACTGGTGTGTAACCGATGATAAATGATTGTACTCTACTTGATGGTAAAAGGTAAGAGATGAGGATTTGCATACCATAACAAACTGGCAAAGCTGGAATATCTGGGAGAATTCATTGCACATGCTGAAAGAAAAGAAGAAATATTATGAACATACTATATGCATCAAACACATTTTACATTTAGAGCAAAAGATACAATCTCTCTTTCAAGAGATCACACAATAGAAGTGCTGCTGGGTCCTTGTGATCATCACATACAGGTGCTTTTTGGATGAGTAGAGTATGTTCTTTCAAAAAATAAAAAATGCAAGTCTCCTTCAAAAAGAATCATACTGTAGGTTTAGTGAAAAAAATAAAATGCCTTTATTTTACATGGCAATATATACTTCCACAATCAGAAAGCGAACGTGAGTGTCTGCGTCATCGTTTCCAAAAGTCAGTCCAGACTAAAACGCAATCCCGGAGTTTTTAAACTAAAGCGGGGTCAGCTGTGTTTTCAAATGTCTCTGTGTTAGGGGTTCAGAAACCCCAGAGTAGTGTGGACGCCAGGCGTAAACGTAGCAAAAGTTATGAGTTTTAAAACTAAAACGTATTAGTGTAGATGTAGCCTCAGATATATACATCCCACTGTAGGTTTTTCCAGCAAAGCAAACTTCTTGACACTTTCTACAATGAACATTAAGCTTCCAGAGGTGTGTGTGTGCGTGTGTGTGTGTGAAGATGCAGCATGCTGACCTGTCTTTTAGATGCTTGGCTTTGACCTGGGTCATCTGGCCGCTGGAGAAGTCAAAGACCTCCTCGCTGAGAAGCTTGAGAATGACCATGTTGTTCTGACAGAGGCTCTCGCTCGTACGACTCGCCCCGACGATGTCACTGATGAAGGTGGGCCAGTGCTTGGGCCACTCCTGCTTCAGGATCTACAGACACATGGGGAACACACACACACACATATATTGGTGTTACATGGTTTAACATGGTTTATTCCACTATTATTCAGAATATGACACTATTCTGAATTTGATACAGGTCATGTAAACAGCATATTCTGTTTGGATATTGCAAAAAAGGCCTTTTTCAGAATATAGCATTTTCTGACATGTGGGATATGCCGGTATTAGTCAGGATTTTAGGAGCATTCTTTGGACATGTATACAGCGCATTCAAAATATGTGTATCAATTGGGGTTTTTACCGCAGTTTGTGACAGTCAGCTCTGTGCGTTGCTATGGTTATTGTACACAAACCAACAGTTTGCAAGGCTGGGGTAGAGATGCATACACAATAAAAGCCTGCATTTCTGGTCGAAAGGAGAAACTACTTTTAAGATGATGCCTGACGCTCTGAGGACAGTTTGCCCAGGAGCGGGGTCCGTCCCTCCCCACAGGGAGAGTGGCTGCATGTCAATGGGAATATTAGTGGCATATTAATTTTCATTAGCCATGTAAACAGCTTAGTAGGAATAATGTCTTTTCGGAATATGGGCAAAAACTGAATATTGTCTGCATGTAAACGTAGTCAGTGACATTTCCACTGAGACGAACATGTGATCTGAAAGTGAAAAATTAAGGAGCATGAATCTGTGACACTTGCTAAAAATAACGATCTCTCCTTTCAATCTAAAGTCAGGCATGTGCCCCTGTTTCTGTTTTACTATGACCGCACAGTTACCGTTAGAATGTAGAAGTGTGTTAATTAAATCACATAATACACGCAAACCCCACACTACTACAAATACAACATACATGTAAACAAACATTTTAAACACAGCCTCCTGAGGATGAGTGTGGAATCTGGAGCTCTACAGTCCCTGAAGGCCAAAACAATGTTAGCTCCGCTGACGCAGGCAGTGACTCACTCTCAGCGGCATTAATGCAAAGTCACTCATGTAGCCAGTGAGCCAATCTCTGTCTCCCTCATGCAAAGACACATCTCACACACACACACACACACACACACACACACACACACACACACAGACACAGACAGAGGTAGTGTCAAATTGTTTTACATTCGGGAGCAAAATTCAGATTGTGGACACGAGGGATTCACCCAACATCGGCCGATATTCGCCTTATTGACTGCCATCGGCATCAGCAAATAAGATGACATTCACCGATGGCTGATGTTAATCTGTTGTGTCGCATCAATTTTGCGCTGGCAAAATGTTGTGTTGGTTACTGTTGGACTTGGTAGCTAGCACATGCTGCTACTACTGCAGCTGCTGATACGGAGAAGAAGCCACAGGAAGAGCAGGGGACGATTAATGCACAGGCTGCAGCCTAGGGGCCCCGCATGTGCAAGGGCCCCGGATTGGTCGGATTTGTGCTCATTCAAAAATAATGCAATGAAATGCTGAATGACTTTAAAAGTTTTTTTTTTTTTTATAATGAAGATTTCTTTGTTTCCCTGGCACAAAAGGGGGAATAAAATAATAAAAACACAATAAACAAATTGTATTTTAAACATCGATATCGGCCCAGAATTTGGGGACACCCATAAGTCACTGTGGTCTTATTTATCAGACTCGAGACCTTTCTGATAAACATCTCGATGACTCCTAACCGTGTCCTGGAGTGATCCGCACTAATGTGTTGTTCAGACAGCACGCAGCAGTGAGCAGCACTTTCCTGGAGTAAGGGCACAATTATCACTGACACTACTTGTTATATAATATGTTGTTCTGTACTTATACTGAGTGTCTTTGCTGATTAAAAAAACTGCTACATCAATAATGATTGGAGATCTATATCATAATGTTCCCATAGAAACAAACACGCTGCTTCTCCTGCAGCATTCTCTCTTCAAGATGATGCTTTTTACAATCACAGCGACTGTTTTATAGCCGGAGACATTCAAGGGGAATTAATATGGAATTTGAATTAGCCATTAATGACATTTTCAGATAATCGGCATTGGCTAATCCTGTGCATTAACATTGTTTTTATTTCTGTAAGTTTATACATTTCACAAACAACTGCTGCTATCTGCTGAATAAGTGTGAAATAAATGTTCATTTAAGTTCAGCAATTTTGTGTCACATTTGTTATTATTAATATTGTCTTTAAATAGTTGCAGGCTATTTTATCAGATGCAAAAAAAAATTAAAATAAATAAAGATAAAGATCAAGAAGACATAAGACGTCTGTCACAAAGAAACAGAAAATTCTCCTTTGACAGGCTCAGCGTCAAACAAACAATACACATTTAAAAACAAACACACATAAGACACAAATACATGCATAAATCGGTGCCAAAAATCGGCGATCGGCCACCCTGCTCTCTAAATATCGGTATTGGCCATTGAAAAATCCATATCGGTCAGCCACTAATTTTAATAAGAAATCATGAACTTAGCTGTCTGGACAGTTTCAGAGTCAGACAGACTAATTAAGAGCGACATCTTCAGGTTAGAAAGTATCACTGCAAAAGATGAGGGGAGCACTGAGGCAGTCGTAAGACACCCAAACACTCAGTTATCCTGAAAGTCTTTTTAAAAGACATATCCATCTCTTTTTATATGAATTATATAGTGCTGTGTTTCACATACAGATGTGATAAACTGTCTGATAGGCATGGGACGATATGAACATTTCATGTCACGATTATCCTGGCCAAAATAACTGCAATTCCCAATATTATCCCAATAATCAACGAAATATGCTTAAAACAGCACTAAAACAAACTGGAATCACTTTTCACGACTTTTTTCTCATAAAATTATGACTTTTTCTCTTAATATTACAAACATAACTTTTTTTCCCATAAAATCGTGACATTTCTGTAAACATTACAACTTTTTTTCTCATAAAGTTACATTTTTTTCTCAAAACATTGAGACTTTTTTCTATAAACATTGCAACTTTTTTCTCATAAAATTGTGATTTTCTTTTCTCTGAACATTACAACTTTTTTTAAGAAACAAATATGTTATTGCATCACAGATGACACTGTAGTAAACGGCAGTAAATTTGTGATAATATTCACGATTATCCCGATAATGGAAATTCACCACGATGAACTTATTGTGTTTTTTTTATTGATCCACAATAAAAT
>JAOVVB010178272.1:0-11295 GCA_028570985.1 Heterobranchus longifilis | reverse complement strand
GAAAAGCTTCGGAAATGGTGGAAACAGTTAGTTAAAACTAAAGTTAAAATTAAAACAAAACTAAACTAAAATGACTAATTTTTTATCTTTACTTTAAGAAGTTTTTATATATAGTTTTAGTTTAGTCTTAAAGAATTTTGTTTTTCATTAGTTTCAGTTTACTAAAAAAATATTTTTCACTACTTATTTTCATTTTAGTTTACTATAATAACCCTGCCAGGACCCCCTGTTAATGCCCTCACCCCCCCGCACGCACGCACGCACGCACGCACGCACACACACACACACACACCCTCGGGTGTACTCACTCAGCAGCTGGCAGCGCAGGACCTGCAGGCTCGTCTTCATGGTATCATGTGATCCGGGTCCTCCTCCACAGTGCTCATGGTTCTCTAGGAAAGAGAGGGAGCAAAAAAGGTAACGTGAAACTCTCTGATATCAAAATCTAATTCATGTCATGGTCAAGCATCGGTGTGATATACTGTGATTATGTCTGGGCAGGTTTAAGTAGAGTAGACACGGAAAAGTAAGAAGGGATTGCAGATGAGATTGTGCGTCTTAACCTTGACAGTTTAATCCTTCTAACGACTGCCAGAAAACAGTTACACCTCTCACAGCGGATAATATGAATTACAACCCGACAACTAACGCTTCACAATAAAAGACGCAGGTAGGAGCGCAGTGATGGTGAGTCTCAGCTGCTCGGCTTCAAATCAGCGTTGGCATCCTGCAGGCGGTGTGCTGCTGGTCAGTAAAACCAATTATGGAGCATTAAACATTGACCAGTAAGCCTTGTTCTTTAGACAGCCGCTGCATGTGTGTGTGTCAGCCAGACAAGAATCCAAAGCTGCTCTTTAGGAGAATGACTCACTGATGGCCTTCTGTTAAATGAAAGACCACACACACACACACACATCTCCTTTCACCCCCAGAGGAGTGTGTGCATGTGTTCACCTCCCTTTGTGGAAGAGCCCTTGGGCAACATGCGTGCCCACGCCACTCACTCACACAATCCACACAAACATACTTCTAAAATAGTGTATTTGAACATACATACACACACAAACACACATCAGCACCCTTCACCCTACCTGCATGAATAATCTGTTGTGAGTGTGACATGTAAAATTGGATTTGCGCCCCCCAGGACGAGAGGTCTGGTATCAGGCAACCTGTGTTTCTGTGGGAGATGTGTGAGATGAGAGGGGAAGACAACAAAAGCACAGGCTAGTAGGGTGCTGATCCTTTCATAAGGCTTTATTTCTCATAAATGAAGCCCGGCTCTGGAGACTGAGGACGCAACACACACCACATCTGAGTCATCCTGTTTATATCTCTGCCATTGTGGCACATTTTCAATGCTTTAAAAAACACAAATCTGAACTGTGCAAGCACAGACTATTTTTGAGATATTTTGAAAGAAAATTCAGGTGTAGGTAACATGCCCAAACACGAGGAAGAAAATGTTGAGCAACATAAATGATATTAAATGGGATAAAATGTCTATATTATTATAAAAACGGTAATTACATTAACAACCAGTCAGCTGCAACATTGGTTTGTGTTTGTCTGGCAAGTTTTGCTAGCTTTGTTAAAAAAATAGCTAATAGAGTTTGCGTCATGTACAATCATCATTAAACTGTGCAATACTCTGGTTTACTCTGGCATTAATACTGTATATTTTAACTAATATCCTTATACTATTCTTACACACTTAATCACAGATCGTAGAGATTGTATTATACATTATATACAAACCCAATTTTCCCCTGGGGATCAATACAGTATTTATGATTCTATCTATCTATCTATCTATCTATCTATCTATCTATCTATCTATCTATCTATCTATCTATCTATCTATCCATCCATCCATCCATCCATCCATCCAAAATGGCCAGACATTGTAGCGGATTTCCAGTGTAATTGCCTCTTAACGAGAGAAAATCAAAAGCATGAAATAATAGGCGCAGCATTGTAATAAATGGCAATTAAGAAAAACACTCTATTTCTATGTCTCCTCCTGGCTCCACTTCTCTTATTACAGCAGAGAAATAAAGAATAAAATGAATGAAAAACAATCATGTAAAATGAGCAACTAAATTGGTTATCAAGGCATACTTTTAGATGACAAATGCACACAATTTTGTTCTTGTTCCAAGTGTTTAGAAAATGAAAACAGATTCTCGCTGCTTCGCCGCTCTTAACTCACAGCTTTGACTATAATGGCGTGGGTTCATACGCAATATAGTGCGAGTAATTACAAAAGAGTTGAGGCTGCAAGAATACAGTAGTAACAGCAGAAAATTAGTTTTTCCCAGCTTCACAGCTGAAGAAATGACACTAGCTGCAAGTGTCCCAAACCCATCATCACATCCTGCAGTGATAGCAGCCCCATTGCAGCTTCACTCCGTCCCGGTGCTTTAATTTTTTTAGCATCATGTTCCAGGCCTAATGAGCTCAATGGCAGGGCGCAAAGAGAGCAGCTGAGCCTCTCTACAGTGATTACACCTCATCAGCGCTGCCAGGCCAGCTCAGCCTCGTAGACACGCTCTTTAATTTGCAGGGCACGACGGGTGAGGCGAGGGGAAGGTGGGTGGGGGAGAGCAGAGATAGTGGCAGGGAGTGTTTTGATTTATACTTGTTATCACAGAGCAGAGCAAGGTTTTTGTTGAGAAAGGAGGACACGGACAAAAGACAGGCTGCGTAGGCCTCCAGCTGCAGGGAGTTCAGCTCTGTGCACACGTGCAGGTAAAAGATAATGTGAGATGACAGTCAGGGTCGTGGCACTACCAAAACCTCAGACAGGATGAGAGGTTCACTGGCAGCTGCTGACAGTTTTGTTGCTGCAACGTTTAACGCTCGCCCACCAACACAGAAACCTGGATTTAATACCAGTACGTGAGGGATCATGTCCTTGTTGCTGCACAGGGGGTTCGTAGGTGGATGGAGGCCCTGCGTGGAGGCGGAGTAAGTCTGTTCACACAGACATTACTGCTACATTACAAAGCGCAGCCCCCTCATTCATTGCAATGAGACCACTGTGTGGACGCCGCAGGGGTGCGACACACAAAAGGGCTCAGACAAAAAATGTAGTTGTCAGGCAAACATTTTTTTGTCTGGCTCTGCTTTATACTTTAATCGCAACACGTCCTCATAAACTACAGAATAGAGGACATTAAATGTCACTGTCAGTTTAGTAGTGGCGACGGTGATGTAGGACAGTGACATGTGACTGTTGGGTAGTTCCTTTATAGCCTAACATTAGCTTTTTACTTCTGCCGATTGCATTTATGCTTCTGAAATCATAAAAGTGGTAAGTATCATGAACTTGTGTTCGCCACAGAGCTTATTATCTGCAATGATCCAAAATCCAATGCAAAAATCACATAGGCTTTTTGATGAGGGACCCCATGGCGACGCTAACTTCCGGGTTTGGTGACGATGAGCTGTTTAATCGACATCTCTGATAAGCTTTCAAACTCAGGGATGTATAACTCAAATCAGACTTCCAGGATCATATTTTATCATTTCACTGGTACAAAAACATGCTCCCACCAATGCAGACTGATTTTTTTTTCAGTCTGAACTTGGAGACCTGAAGGTGAGGAACTTTGTGAACAGCATGTGTTCTCACTGAAAAGTGAAAAGAAGGCAACTTCATGTGTATCTGAAAAGGCAGATGGATGTCTACATCCTCTCAAAGCAAACAATAGTGTCAGCAGTGACATGGAATTGTTTATTCTAGACTGGGGAACATTTTTAAATCCACTCCACTCCTCAAAAAAGCAAAATTGAAAATGGGGGAAAAAAATAAAATGAATGAAATTGCATGCACCATACACCAGACATCAACTCTGGCTCCACAAATGTAAAAATGCATCACATTGAAAGAGCTTTTCTTCTGACTTACATTAAGAGCTTAGCACTTTGCACATACTGTAGCAGCCTAGCTTCCTGCTGGAGAGGGAAAAAAAAGTTGCATGGCAACTGACATGCACACAGACGGCAGTCATTACCATGGCAACCCTAATAGTACATTATATTCAAATTCATTCACAAGGACATTTCGTGGCTCAAACTAAATCAGGGGGAAAAAAATTTAAAATAGGAGGGGATTTGGAATTATAAAAATTCCCCTCACCATGGGCAGAGTGAGAAATCCAGTAACAATCTGCTTTTCTCTGGGACTCTGCACAGGCTTTTGTGATATTGCGGTCCTGCTGACAGGACCTGGTCCCCGAAGGTCCCGGACTGCAGCTCTGAATAGTGTGCCTGGAGGGGGCGCAGACTAGAGGCCAAAGCCAAGGTCACCTGAGACGTCACAATGAAATAAGCCTGTCACTCCGTCTCTCCGTGGCCACCAGCCGCAGGGATAACAATGCTTTTAATTTTGGACTTCCCTCTATTCTGCGGTTATGTATAGGAGCCGTGGCAGCGGGCTGGCTGCTTGCCCACAGCGGCTGCAGCCTGAGAGCTTTTCCATAACGAGAGAGGAGGAGGGAAGTGTGGGAGGCGACAACGACGGTGTGAACTACAGTGTTGTGCTCTCACAGTCGACTGATAACTGGACCTCCAATCACAACTGATGATTTTCTTCTTCCAGTTCTGATGCAACACTCTCACGCTTTGGTTTGTCTCTTTGTTATGAACTGGAAGGAGCTTCTGTCTGAGGACGGAGGTGCAGAATAAAGAGGTGAAGTGTGAAAGCTGCGGCTTGGAAGTAATTGGACAGATACATGCAACAAAAATACAGTGATGTTTAAAGAGCAAGAAATTCATCGTTCAGCATTTACAGTAGGGCGGTGTATTGGCAAGAATCTGGCGATACGATACGTATCGCGATACAAGGGTTACGATTCAACATACTGCGATATATTGCAATACTATAAGCAAGGCGATATAAGTGATGTTGCATTCGATAACGATACGGTTATTTTTGAACGGCCTTTTTGTATGAACGAAGGGAACCGACTCGTATTTGAGAGCCGTTCTTGGTAACACTTTACTTGAAGGGGGTGTGCATAAGACTGTCATGACACCTGTCATGAACATGAATGAGTCATTAAGTGTCATTCGGTCAATTATGTCATTTTTAATGCAAGGTTGACATTGTTTAGGATGACATGACAACTTGACATTAACCAACAACAATTTGGACTAGTCATTAAGATGTAAATTGTTCCACTGTAGTTGAGGTCAGGTGACACTGTTATAAAATCATTTGACAGTGTAATAACATTTAATGACATCTTAATGACTAGTCCAAATTGTTCCACTGTAGTTGAGGTCAAGGAAAATATTAATGACACAATTAGAATGGTCTCCTGACAGCCAGTGTCATCACTGACCACATTATGACAGTTTAATGTAATGTTAACACATAAAGATAAATAGTTTCTTTTAAGTTTGATAATTAGGCCTGTTATGACATATTTATGACAAGATGATAAGTCAAGTTGTCAAGAGAAAGACATCCCAAACAATGTCAACCTTGCATTAAAAATGACATAATTGACCGACTTTCATAAAGATTCATGAAGACACATTCATGCACATCCCCTTCAAATAAAGTGTTACCTCGTTCTTTTTATTGTTGTGCCCAAATTTCACTGCCTGCCCTAGATCTGCAGCGCCTGGTTCATGCTCACGCGATGGGCTGCAGGATGCAGGACAGCTGTTACACTGAAAACACACCAAACACACTTTTATCCAACATGCGTGACAGTCAAGCGCAAGTGCATGATGCCTGATTGATATTTGCAGTAACCCTCGCTCTGTAAAGAAATAAATAAAAAAGAACAATGAGCGGAAAGGAACAGAGCCACAAGATTCGGCTCCCACCACAGAGTTGGGAGGAGATATATTGTCTGCCACGACTCTTTGCATGTAAACTAAATCGATAGTTTGTGAGAATCGATACAGTATCACAAAACATAATATTGCGATACTCAAGTGTATCGATACTTTCTTACACAGCATAAGAAAATATCGATATTTACTGCTGTAAATTACAGCAGACTTACAGTAGGATCACAGTGATCATATAAAAATGTGGTTACTGACTCAACACATTCTCATTCATTTTAAATACATGTCCTGTTCACTTGATAGACACGTCATTAACGTCACAATTAACATTGTGAAATGGGAAGAATTCGGTAGGTTTCGACAACAACAATGCTTTGTTAGATTTATGCAACAAAACGACCTGGTATAATTAGTAAAAACACACTGGGATTGCAATAAAATCGCATTAAAATTCCTACTTCCGGTTAAAATACATGTCCTGGTCGCTTGATAGACACGTCATTAACGTCACGATTAACGTTGTGAAATGGGACTAATTCGGTAGGTTTAGGCAACAAAACGACTTGGTATGGTTAGTAAAAAACACTGGGATTGGCATTAAAATCTCTACTTCCGTGTTCCCTTTTAAATGCATGTGACGGTCGTGTGATACACATGGACTCGAACTCTGGTCTCCTGCGTGAAAGTCCGACATGCGATCGGGCCTCATGTCTCATAATTACGTGCTATATGTATGAATTACAGTGCATTACTTTTTGTAGTCATTGCTACAAACAGTGAATTGCTACGACCAGCCTGACTGACTCCACTGCATCAAAGCTCTGGCTTGATGTGATCTCAGCTCCATTTCACCCCGCCCTGCCCTTCCACAGCGACCCAGGAGACATGCTCCCACAGAGGGCGGCCATTTTTCCTTTGATGCTGTTTCACCCTTCGATGGAAATCAGTTTCTGCAGTCTGGCTCTGTCCATGTGTTTCTTCCCAAAACGAGGAAGACTGTGGCTGTAATTTAGGAGTACGCCATCTTTGTGACCTTGCAAAACAACTAACTGCTTGGCACCAGTCATGTGAGACTTATTGTGCAACGGGGACGCTGATTACTGATGTACAGCTGTGAACAGTTCTGTTATGAAACCATTTTCCGTCAGTGGGAGGGTTAAAAAAAAATTGCCAGTGACTCAAGAGAGACTCTGGGGCTTTGATAAGTTAATTGTCCAGCCAGGATGCACAGAACAACTGAATGATTACGAGTATTGATTACATGCAGCAACAGGCCTAAATTAAATGCAAGCAGCAAGAACTACAAAGCAGCAATAGGTTTCCAGGGAGCTTTCAAATCCCTCTCTCCCTGAAGGCGGCCATATTGCTGAGTCACTGTGGCGAGCTGTGTGCGTGCACGCTGTCGGCCGTGGCCCTGGATGGTAAAACCTGGCAGGATGAGTTGGTGCTGCGTCATGAAGGCTGGCGGAGGATGTGCAGGTTATCAATCAGCGGCATCAGTCCCCTCCAGGCTCGGCCCGCGGTACAGCAACACACCAGCCATTAAAAGAACATTAAGCTCCCAGCATGCCGTTCACTCTGAAGTAGCACCGAAGGAAACACATCACCCTCCCAGCCACTCACTACTATTCTTCATTTGCTTGCAAAAAAGCAGGAAACATGTACTGTTAAACTGTGCATGCAAGTCAACATATTAGCTTCAAAATATTGTTTCTTAAAAGAAACATTGAGGAGTTAAAAACCTTTAAGTGTGTGCGTGGAACAAGTGGACCAAAGTGAGGTGTATGGCCTCAGAGCCCCTACAGAATCTCCGGTCCCCAGAGGAGAAAAAAGTGCATATTTACTTCTGACTATTTTATTTTATTTTTCCCTGGGTCACTGTTGGAATATTTTGACATAAATCCAAGCTGACTACAGATACTGGCCTACATGAAGAAGCAAAATACAAAGTGTTCAAAAATATAAGTTTCAGTAGAGTAAAGAGCTAAAGTATCCTGGTTCCAGACCTCTGGATCGCTGCCCTCATGTCCTTGTCTGGTGTTGTGCCCAAATCAAGCCAATCCTAGTTTTGTAAGTGGGATTAAGAATGGAGACACCATCTTCTTGTGCCAGAAAAATTTTAGAGGTAGAAAAATTGCCATGAATAGTGCGACCAGCACTGGTTGGGTTGGATGCACAGCTTGTTGTAAAGCACGCTTCATACTTTCCGTGTCCGTGTGGGTCCACTTTGGTCCACGTGACCACTATGGGGACGTGCAGCCCAAAAATAGTGACCGTGCGGACTGTACACATAGCAAGAGCATCGACTGCACACGGTGGGGTATGCACCTCTCGCTGGTTTACCAAGAACAAGAAGAGTGCCAAGAAGAATAAAAGAAGAAGAACAATATAGCACAAGAAGATAAAAAAAACTTGGAGAGGTTGTGCGAGGAGATCCGTCATTACCCACATTTATATAATTCATCTTTAAAGGAATACAAAGACCTCCAAATGGAATGGAGTGTGAAGTAGGAGATGTGCATGTGTGGATCACCAGACCGGCGTGGCCCCTTAATTGTCGTATGTAGTAGTGTGTGTGACTGGTACAAGTCCACAGACGCCGACTGCAGAAAGTATGGCATGTCCAAAGTCCGGCCCAGGGGCCAAACGTTTCATTTTCCAAGAGACTGTCGCTGCTACGAAAGAGTTTAACGTGAAGAGACATTATGAGACGAAACATAATTCATACCAGCGGTTGTCCTGCAGTCAACGGGTGGAGAAAGTCAAACAGCTCGAAGCTAGCCTAGCTAACTAGTCATGCAGCCGACATCAGCAGCTCTCTTTTATCAGCAGCTGGAAAAGACAGGTTCCCTGAAATACAGGCGCTAGCCAAGAAAATGCTGAGCTTGTTTGGGTGCATGTACATGTATTAGTATGGCACTGAAAATAAAATCCTTAGAGTACAGAGTTTTGTTTTTAATAACCAATATGATGCAAGAAGCAGCTGGCCCCCATAATCTGGCCACCATTCAAAAAAAGTTTGGACACCCCTGGCTTAAGTCAACCTACAGAAATACCTAATGTTAAATCATCAAACTTCTTTGATCAGTATGAAAAACTTTAAGGCAACCGTTTCTGCTTTGACTGAAACTGAAACTACACTGGCAGGATGGACACGTCACTTGCTTCTGACTGGTTATGTCAAAATAACAACCTCTCCCAAATCAATGTGATGTCAAGGTAAATAGTGAAGTGAAACAAAATGGCATTTCAGACCAAATGTCATCAAAACGCAGAATTCAGGTAACCAACAAACAAACGTTGTATCCACAAAGAGCATCTCCAAATAAATCTCCAGGTATGAAACAGTTAACTTGAACAAGCAAAACGCCTCCAGGTGTATGCTCATATGTCTCACGATCCCAGCATCATGCTTATACAGATAGATTTAATGTGCTCAGTGAGCAAGCTGTCAGCCCACATCCATGTCTTGGCTATAGGCCCCAAGTTAACATATTGCATATGTCAGTACTGAGAAAGCAGGACAGTGTGGCATTAAATAAGATGCGCTTGTCAATTGTCATTTATGTAGAAGCCACGGAGACAACAGCACAAGACTGGAATATGCTTTTCTGAGTGTGTTAGTCATCATGTTATCACTGATACTAGTGGGATTTCTTTTTGGTTTTTTTTAGCTTACTTTGAAGCCCTCTATCCTCATCGTCATACATGCCAAAAACACAGAATCCTTCACTTTCACAATGAAGAATCCGACTGTACAGCTCTCGCACGATGAATGAATCTCTAACTCCCACTCAGGAAGAGCAGGGCACCTGTGCTCAGGGGCCACCGAGGAGGAGTAGAACAGCATCACCGGCCTCTTCATTACTCAGCGCACTCACACACAGCCAGGACCAATGACTAAAGCAATTCATCAGAGCAATCATGGCCAAAGCCCGATGTGTGTGGGTGTGTGAACACATGTGAGGCACAGACACAGAGATACATGATAATACCTGCCCATTGGCACAACTGCAACAGAACATTTACATGAACAAAGTTTTATAACATGAGCTTCCTGTGCACTTCAGAGCTGTTTTTGGAGCAGCTTCAAGTCAAGTGGCAACGCGGTCAGAACGAGTCTCAAGCCATGTCTCAAGTCCTGCAGGGCCAGTCCAAGTCAAGTCATCAGCAAAGTGCAAGTCAAGATCTTGCAAAGTCAGAAACTGAAGCTTTTGCTTTCGAGTTTCAAGTCAAGTTTTTAGGCAGTAATACGTTTATTTTACTACACTTTGTATATTTGTGTCTGTAGATTTCTCCTAAATTCACCAAAAGTGACCATTAGATAATGCCTCATTTGCATATTTAAATATAACTTTTCAGAAATCTTGTAAAACTAAAAATAACTGTCTTAATGTGAGTAATCAGCTGAAGTTTCACTGTGATATTAGTTAATTAGTATTTATTAGTTGTATCATCACCTGCAGTGTCTACAAAATGTCTGCATTTTATATAAATTTTTCCATATCTTTTCTAAAACTCTGATTCCGAAATCTGCACTCAGCAGAACTTACACACCAAACTTTAACTTTTATTCCTCTCTGTATTCTGAAGGTTGTTATGTTTTTCATATATCACTCACACGCTAAAAACATGGAGAGAATTGTTTTTGTTTTTTTATGGCTGTTTTTGTTCTGTTTTATCCAATGTTCACATGTTCTGGAAATGTATGATCATTAACACATATTTAATAAGAGAATGCTTCATTTGCATATTTAAACATAACATTTAATAGAATAATAGAAAACAGAAGTGTCTTAATGTGAGTGAAGATGTGGTGATATGAGTTTAATATACCTGAATAATGAGCAGATCTGACGTGATAATAACGTGAGTCCGTCCTGCTGTCGCAGTTTTACTGACAAACGTGCGTTAAAGAACGGATATAAAAAGATGATATCTCTGTATTTATTTTCCTAAATCATGTTTGAATATCAATCAAACTGCTGTTGGTGTTTTCATTTGAAGAACGGCTTTTATCTGTTTTTGTAAATTAACTCAATACAACAGAAGTGAAAAGTGTGGAGGACCTAAACACCTTATTTCCTCAAATAGTGGGCGGGGCCTGTATTTGTACTGCAGAGTACCAGGCCTTTATTTGAAACAGGCTTGTATTAGAAGACAGGACTTTATTTCTAATTCCCTGTTTGTTTGGACAAAAACACTTCAGATGATCCACAACAACACGGTGTTAAAATAGCATGATTATTGTTGAATTTATTAAATTATAAGCCATGGAAATATATATTAGGCTTAGTTGGCGTGCAAATGTTTATGTTTATTATTTGCACACACATATAAATGCATAAAAGATCCAGATAAGAAATGTGACAGGAGAGGTCAAAATAAAATAAAAATAAAAAATAAATAAATAAATAAATAAATAAACATCAACAGGATGATCACTAAATGAGCAGTTAAAAAAGAAAAAAAGAAAATCCAATA
>JAOVVB010178232.1:0-11297 GCA_028570985.1 Heterobranchus longifilis | reverse complement strand
CACGCATATACACATACATATGTACACATACGTATATATACATATATGTATATATATATATATATATATATATATACACACACACACACACACACACACACACACACACACACACACAGACAGACACACACACACAAGACACACACACACACACATGTATATTTATATACATATACATATATACACACACGTTATCAACATTGACTGTTACACAAAATATGATGAGGTATTATATGAGAAACATACAGTTTTACTTGAATGATATCTATTAAACTCAATAAAATGAGAGAAAATTAATTTAGGCTGTACAGTATGAGGGATTTTAGGACATGTAAACATGTCACATACAGGTGAACTTAAAGACATCCAGTTCATTAATAAAAACTGCACAAAAAAAGAAGAAAAAAAAAAGGACAAACGAGCTCTACTTGTTGCCTTTATATTAAATCTCTTGAAATCAGCAAAGGTTCACACTGTGAGAAAGGCAGAGCCCAAAATGTCTGTGTATGATGCACCGTTGCTAATGGTTTAATAAAAGGGGAAAAGTCTGCACATTTGGAAGTGTAAAGTCAGTGCAGGACAGTCCTCAGGTCCATCATGTCAGGATATTTGTGACTCAAATCTGAGTCAGCGTCTAAAGTCTTTTAACCTCTCGGGCTGCAGACTGAAATGCTCCATCAGCGAGAGAACAGGTTGCAAACTGTCAAGCTGACCAACAGCCTCCGTGTTTACGTGTCCTTGACATAAATCTCTCAGGTCCACAGGTTCTGAAACTGAGCTCACCTATAAATTCCTCAAGGTTTTACAGAGGAAGAGTTTTCAGAAAGTGCAGCACAACATCTGGGTCATGGCCGTGTTTCGAACAAAGCTTTCTTTCCGCAGTGCAGCCCACTCCTACCCACCCACAAACTCAACGAGCAGAGGTTTACTACTGAAGCCAGTTGGCTCAATATAAGCAGAAAGAACAAAAGATATCCCACGGCTGAAAATGTTTTCAGGCATACCGTTTGAGAATCTTCAGCTCAACCTGGAGAAGCATCTACTGCTGAGATATGAACTCTTTTCATGAGTGATTGGATATAGAAGCCGATGCATTAAATCAACCATGTCTATATCCTTTAAATTATTAATTAATGATGAATTCACTTTTTATTAAGTTGGCTTCAATGCTGGACTGGCTGCATACAAAGGAGGCAAAGAAAACACTTTCAGAATGATCCGTGCAAGGCTCGATCAACTTTAATATCTAAATTCAAGGGCAACACTTGACTCAGCACTCATTCAATTCCTCCTCCTAGACATGTGCAGGTGTTCCCAAAGAAAATTATATTTGACTAGCCACAGCAGGAATTCTCACTGATCTTTGATGAACACAAATGAAATAATGTTATTCAGACTTTTTGGCAGATGTAGACTGTTATTTATGAATAGATCCTGAGGTTTTATATTAGTCTTGGACATCAAAATAATCTATCACAGGCTCTTCCTTAACCATCTTGGACCAGGTGCCTCCACTGACGGCCCTGCGAGGAGAATCAAGAGGAAAACGTGCCATAAGAAAACAGTAAAATCTGAAAACTAACAAGAACAAAAACAGCCGCATAATTCATCGTTATTCTGAAAAGCAGGTAGAATTTCAATCTGATGTTTAAAAGCAGACTCCATCTGTGTTCTTTTTCAGGTTTTTCAAATGGAAACGTCCACTCAGCCTCAACAAAAAAACATTGACGTAGGTTTCTACAGTAAGCTAATCAATAAGGTTATGAATAATGTGAATGCTAGGAGCTATGCAATGTAAGCTAAGCAATGTACTGCTGTGGACGCCACGTTAACTCAGATCCAAAAGTCAAACAGTAACACAACCACAACTCCTGTCTTCTGCAAGGTAAAATGATTTGTCAGTGGAGTCTGGTGGCTTTGAAGAGAGCGATGTAACAGCTTCAGTTCCCCATCGTAAAGGGCTGTTTGACAGCAAGATAAAGTGTTGAAAATATTCAAAATATAGCGTACAATTAAACTGATAGAGTGTTTTAGGTGGTCCTTTTTTTAGTACGCTTTTTTAAAGTTTTGCTGCAACCTGGTCCACAGCAGTACCTATCGCTCTCTTGAAAGCCACCAGACTACTTTGACAAAAACATTAATTTAAACTGTCAGGAAACAGGAGTTGCTGATCTTCTGCTGCTTAGTTTAGTTAGTTTGTGTCATTGTGTGACTTTCAGATCTGAATCAAAGACTGTATATAAAAGCCTCTGAAATAACGTGGCATCCACAGCAGTACATCGCTTAGCTTCTGTGCTGGTAATGTTACTCCTGTCTGTTTATATGTAGCAACGTCACCATGCAGAAATCTACGTCAGGTCATGCGGGAAAAGTTTTTAGAAGGGTTTGTTGGGAAAAACAGCATTTTGACACTAAAACATACAGATCTGAACCAAAATGTAAATGTTTGGATTTGAATACACAGTGAACTGGGAAGCTACAGAATTATATAAAAACCTAAACAAATAACGGTTGGCCTTTAAGGACACTTGTATGAAATTTAGCATACTGTGAGAATCCAGTTTGTGAGCCTCCAGTTACAGAACCGTCTCTTTAACCACAGAAGAAGACTTACTTGCTGCTGTGCTGTTTGATATGAGCGATGGGAGGAGGGGCCCTCGCAGCCGTCTCTCGCTCTATCAGCGATGTCAGGGTCGAGTTTGGACAGGCCGACTTCCCCCTGAGAAAATTAACAATTTTAAAATCCACAACCAAAACTTTTAATTTACACGAAGATATCCAGGCTGCATGTAAGTTACCGTTTAGATAAAAGTCTTACTTGTGGGCTGTGATGACCACGTTGCGTTTGGGCTCGCTGTCGTAGCTCACGCTCTCCACGGTATAAACCTCGGCCAGCTCGTGGATGATCTTCCGGTGTTCTCTGTTCATGGGTGGGAAACAGTGGCTCCTCTTTGGCTGTTTTCCCTGCAGACATCAGTAACCCGTGTCCATTAGGGATTTATATACGGAGACGCAGTTCAGAGCCTCACTGATCTGCCTCCCGTCACCCTCCAGTGACATTTACACATTGGCAACGAGTGGAGTTGATGTTTCTTTTCTCTCTCAGTGTTGTTTATTGGATTTTCAGGACATACAGTACATGGATCAGCAGCTCAGTGTCTAAGTTTCACTGCCCATTTCCGGACAGGTAAATGTACATTGTACGTTTATACATGGAGACTGGAGAGATGGTAATAGTGATATTAAATATTAAGTAAAAGAGGACTTAATTAAAAATAAACAATAATAGTAATAATAAAAAAATAAGTCAAATAAAAACAGATGAAAAAATAGAAATGAAAAATAAAATAAAAAGAATAATTAAAATAAAAATGAAATACGATGGATAGCAATAGTGATATTGAAAATAATGAATAAAATAATTAGATTTATATAACAAAATAAGTAAAAATAAATAAAGAAATAAGCAAATAAAGGAGCATAAAATAAAAATATAATTTACAGTAAAAAAAAAAAAAAGGAAAGGATAAAAGAGGATCAACAATACCATACTTTCTCTAAAATAAAGGTAGAATTTCTAAATGTATGGATTTGGTGTTTCTATCACTCAACTACATGTAAAATCTATTCTTAAATAAACTGGGACAAGAGCACCAGATGTGACAAATCTGAGGAGGGCCACGAGATGATTAACAGGATAGGAAAGTAGGAAAAAAAAAAAATTTCTGCAACACAAAATCAGATTCTTTTTTCAGACTTTCTTAAAAATTGTGGCCCTTTCCTTGTTAATTACAGGGTCGTTTTACCATTCCAACCTCTAATAATAACGTCTGGGCTGCTTTTCATGAGCGGCCCCTTTAGGTAAAGTTCAGGGAAATGTTAATGCTTCAGCATGCAGTGATATTTTAGAGTGTAACTCCAACTTTGTGGCAGCAGTTAGGGGATTAATCTTTCCCGTCTCAACATGACAATGCCCCTGTGCACAAAGCCAGGTCCATAAAGAAATGGGTTTCTCAGTCTGGTGTGGAAGAACTTGCACTGAGCTCCGACTTCAACTGCAGCTAGCAACTTTGAGATGAACGGCAACATCAGCGTCCAACCTCCCTAATGCTCTTGTGGCTGTGTGGTAACAAATACCTGCAGCCAGGCTCCAAAATCTGAAACCGAAAGTCTTCCCAGAGGAGTGGAGGTGTTTATAGCAGCAGATTAATGCCCATGGCTTTGATATGAAACATTCAGCAATCACATACAAGTGTAATGCACCAAGGTCCACACACTTTTGGGCTTGTAGTGCATGTGTGGCCTGTTTTCTTTAGCGTGTGTGACCTGAGTTTTTATAGTAATGTACTACACATTGGGAGGTTGGGAAAACAACAACAAGCATAAAACAGATCCACTTTCTCTGCCAGAAGCTTGTTAGAAAGTATCACAGCAAAACTTTTGATAGTTAATAAAAATTTAATAACCTTGCTTTTGGGAAAGTAGAAGCCCCATGAAGCCCACACAAGAAGGCCAGGAGCAGAAAATGAAGTCAGTAAAGAACTATGCTGACATTGTTTTATAAGACCTTCATTCCGAGTATATTGACCTTTTGTATTTAGTGTTGGGGGGGGGAAGGGGGGGGGCATCGTCTGTACAAAACAAGAACAGACTGGACAGGGTTGATAAACTGGGTAGCAAGATAACTGGGGAGCCAACGTGCAGTTATTACTGTACATGACAGCAGCACACAATAAACTCATAAGATCACAGCTGATCCACTGCACCTGAGAAGGTACAGCATGTCCAGGATGCAAACTGAAAGAGGCATCACATCCTTTGTCCCACGCAGCATTCAGCTGCTTAACAAGCTCTGACCACACGGTCTGAATTTGGCACTACAGCCGCAACGATTAGTCGACTAATCGATTAGTCAATTGAAAGATAAGTGCCAACTATTTAACTAGTCATTTTTCATGCAAAAATGGCAGAAATGTTGTTTCAGCCTCTCAAATATGAAGATTTCCTTTTCTCTGTTTCATATCACATTAAACTGAATATCTTTGGGTTTTGGACAAAACAAGATAAAGTAGTTAGTTGCCACCCTATTTGGTACTTTCTTGAACTTGCACTTGATGTCCATCAATTTCCCAAATTATGTTTCTTGTTATATTTGTATGATGTTTATGTCATATTATGTGCTGTCTGTCATGTATGGTTGCTGATGTTCTTTTGATATTCTTTTATGCTCTTTGTTGACAAGCAAATTCCCCTAGGGGCAATAAAGGTTTCATTCATTTCATAAAGGCAGCGCAGAATGCAGCAACTTTAAGACGGGAGGAAATATGATAAAACCTTTCATAAGCAGACTGAGGCAGAAATGCTTTGACCCCATGATTCATTGTTCCAAAAAAAGAGATTCAGCTGCTCATAAACAAAACATTTTTGGCAAAGAAACCAAAGCAACAGTGACCTTGACAGCCTCACTCCTGCCTCAATGTATCCAACAAATCTGAAAAAAGGAACATGGAGACTATTTTTCTCACTGCCCCATGAGGTACCTACTAATTTAGTCTGGCTTAGAAACGGTTCCTGAAGAGACTTCGCCGTCCTGTCAGAAATATACAAGCAACCACAGCTGGTTCCATCCTGCAGGAACACTGGGGAATTGACCAAGCTCAAAAATAGCTGAACATACGACAACTGGGTCAGAAAATATTATATAAAATATAATGATAATAATAAAAATGATGTAAGATGGGGGTTTAGACAGGTAAAGTTACGTAGTCTAATCAGGTAGCTTTTTCTCTAAATTTACACCAATTCTAAAGCAGCCCGTGCAAGTATTTAACAGTTAACTTTTGTAATGGAACAGATACTGAGGAACAGTAATAGATCATAAATTAAGTCATTAAGTCATTAAATGACTAAAAGCTGCATTTTATGCAGAAGATGAGGCAATTTATTGTTGTTTCCTCAATCTTCTGTCCTCAATAACAGTGGTCACTGGTATGCATCTGAATCATAGACTGTATCTGAATCCATGGTGCTGACAGGGATTGCATTAATGAGTAACCTTTTACAGAAAATGATGCAGCACATCCTTTAAAACAGCGAGTACGAAGTGCTGTCTTCCGGTACGTGGTCCCGGGTGCTGCAGCTTTAAACAAGCTCAGAAATCTTTTTTTATGCGTCTGTCATGTCGAGCTCATAAACAGTTTATTACTGAATCTTTGTGCATGTTGCTGAGTTTGTTTTGACTTGTGTTTTGCTTTACTCGATGGTGCACCGGCTGTTCCAGCTCTGCGTTACGGTGTTTTATTTGTGAACTGACAGCCGGAGACATAAAATGAATTTCCTTGTGGACAATAAAGTGCCATTTATGTACTGGTAAATGTGAAATCAATAAGATGCTTCAGCATTTGGAGCGTTCAGGAGAGAAGTTAGGGTTATCAATGTGCAGCTTTTAAACATTTGATCAGTTTTCCTTCAGTGATTGTTGCCCAAGAGGCGTGAGCTCCCAGCACAGCCACCAGAGGGAGCACACGAGGTCACCCACACTGTCAGTGCCACACTGGCACAAAGGATTCCTTGTATCATCTTACCTTATTAGCAAGCTCAACCAGATTCTTGATCTCCTCTTCTACCTCCGAGACAAATTTCAGGTCTTTTCTATAAGAGAGGAGGAACAGAACAGCTGTGGTTTTTTGGCTGTGGGAACAAACTGCACAGACAAAATTAACCGACGAGTGCAATAAATAAATGGCCAGTAATAAATATGGTGAAAACAGACAGAATTGTACAGAACAGACCTCGCATCCTCTTTGAGGCTGTCGCTGTATACAGAAGTAGAGCGGGCGTTGAAGGGGTCAGAAGATGAGTCTATCTGCAACGCCTCCGCCAAACGCCTGTTTCTCTCCAGAGTAGCACACTCTTGATCACATTCAAGCCTGAAAAAAAAAAAACTACATCATTTAAAACATGCAGGCAGATTTTACATCAAATCTTGAAGTTGGATGCAGATTTTTCTCCTTGTTAGTTTCAGCTTGCTGCAATAAAATCCTTCTTATGAAATGGAGAGTGGCTGATGCAGCTGCTGTAATCCATTAAATGCATTACCTTTGATTGATTGATTTAAATATTAATGCCCAAACAAAAAAGTAATCACTCATAGTGAACAGGAAATCCATTTCTATGCAGAAGCACATTTAAATAATGTTTCATTATTGATTAAAAAAAAACTGCATTGTGCCACGCCTCGCAACTGCACTAAAATCACTGCAGAGGACGTCCCCTCAATCATTTTGTGTGCGTCACTTTCTGAAAACACTTTACATCAAAAGCTTTGGCCCCAACTCTTAATAATCGATTACTCCATTACTCTACCTGGTCTGTTTCAGCTCCTTCTTAGTGAGGAACGGCCCGATGTCCATCGAGTCGCCAAGCTGCATGTCAGACAGTTTGCTGGCCATGGCGATGGCTGCATACCTGCAGCACAGAGGATTACATTCAACCACTTCATAGCAGGGGGGCAATATGATGGTATATATCATCAAAACGGTCTAAAAATATCTATTATATATATTTCTCTATATCGTTTCTATTGCAATGTAAAAAAAAAACAGCAGCCGACCTGCAGTACGGCAATATTTATGTCATTTGGATGAAACTTAGCGTTCGATCCTTGCACGCTTTGCCAACATGTAGTATACAAAAACAGGCTTTGTCATGTGGTTATTTCATATGGAATATTTATTTATTGAATTATCAGAAAACATGCTATATCGTGATATATAAGGCTGCAACTAGCGATTATGTTTGTTACTGATAAATCTGTAGATTCTTTTCTCGATTCATTGTTTTGTCTAGAAAACATTAGAAAAGCCTGTGACAAAATTCATCTTGTACAATTATTGTAGGGCTGTAACTAAATTACTTTCATTATCAATTCATCTCCTACGTGATATCTTTGAATGTATTATTTTGTCCATTTATTTTGTTTAGTTTAATATGATACAAAACAGATTTGAGAGGCTGCAAACAGCACTCTGCCATTTTATTTAAAATTTATGTTTTTTTAAATAGTTGTGGATTATTTTCCTGTCGATTGACACATCGTTGCAGCTCTAGTGTTATATATCGTTAGAGATATGAAATTACCTATATCGGGATATTCAGAATTCAAACAGCTGAATACAGAAACAGTTGAACAGACCTCTGATATGAAGTTGCCGCCTCTGTGCAGGCTACCATCTCCTTTCTTCGACCACAATCACACTGTAGAGCGACCTGCGAAAAACATGAAGAATTAGACTCCACTAGTGTTAACAGGGTTCATACAGCTTTTTAAGAGCACAATTCAAACACTTTTCAAGTTAAAAAAATGTTCAGACGCTCAAAGCCTTTATCATCACATCTAAAGTGTTAATATGCAACTGCAAAATATAAAGTTTACAGAATTCCTTTATACCCACAGCAATCAATGTTTATTGTCACCAGCTGTTCATATTAATAAATATGACAACAGGATATTTGGTTTACATGATCAAGCATTTTCAAGAAGAATATTCAAATTCAAACATATCCCTAGCCTTGAAAACATAACGGTGAAAATCAAACATTTTCCAAACTTTGTATGAACCTGCGTAAAACATATGAGGGAACAGACGCTGTAAGCAGACAAATGTGTTGCTTTCTTGAAAGTTTGATGCTGCTCATGTGAGGAATTCCTGCAGCTGTGAAAGGTCTCATTGTTTATTGACCTTTTTGAGTTTGGAGGACTGCCACTGAAATGTTATTATTTCATCCAAGTTAACCATTTATGACAGTTGCACGCTATTACAGCAGATTTCATCAACTGCTGGAAGCCCCCGTAGCTAAACGGAACAGAATGAAAACACAGCTGGACTGTTGAACATAACCTTCAATAATTAGGAGATTTGACACATTCATAAAACTGAATTTATTGTGTAAAAATCCTTTTTAATCAGGGTAAACTTTCCACGGTGGGAAAATATGCCTAAACTCCCCATGAATCCACACCTTGATGTAACAACGACCATCTGCGCAAACTTTGTAACCCATATTTCAGCTACTGGAAGTCCAGCTGTTCTCAGTGTGTTGTACCTTGGCAGTGCAGGTGGTACGCGGGCAGCTGCTGCCTTTATGGCAGGGAGCGGAGCACGGGTGGCCACAGTCTGCACGAGGCAGCGCGCACGGCTGCTGGCAGCTGCCTTCTGCCAAACACTCGCTCCGGTGGCAGATCCGTCTGCAGCGGTGCATTTCACACGGCAGCGTTTTATTACACGTCAGGCCACATGAAATGTCTTGCAGATGACAAGGGATGTTGCTGCGTTGCTGTGGGACGGAGAAAAGAGTGTCACTTTAATCACAGCAATAAAAGAAAACCAGTTGTGCAAATTGTCAGCTATGGGGACGTTACCTCGTGCTTCCCCATGCACCATTTCTGAGTGAGGTATGTGCAAGGCGGACACTTCTCTTCACTGTGGCAGTTGTGAAACACTAAAACGAGAGAGAAATGTTAGAATGATTCTCATTTACAGTTTGTACCTGCAGTGTGTATAGGGCTGTGCATTGGCAAGAATCTGGCGATATGATACGATATCATGATACATGGGTTCAGATTCAATATTAAGGTTGCAACAGTATGAGATTTTTACGGTACGATAACAATCTCACGGTTTCATGTATATTATATTATTATTATTAATATTATTATTATTAGTTACAATGACCCTTAATGGAATAAAACTGTTTTTTTGTTGAACAAACACTTTATTATAATAAAAAAAAATTTCTAATGGAATATTGTGTATATTTTGCTTGTGTTGTTTCTTGTAATGCACCGTGACATTATGACACATTCCTCGTACGTGAAAACTACTTGGCAATAAAAATGATTCTGATTCTGATATAATTGTCAATTTCCATACCACGATATACCGTAAGACCGGTATAACGCTGCAACCCTATTCAATACATTGCAATTTATTTTATTGTAATTTTAGTAAAACTGTCATAGTATAAGAACACACCACCATATGCAGAAAATCTACTTTTTAAGCAGTCAGAACAGTGGGATCTGCATTTACAGTCCCTGTAACACCCAACATAATGGCACTACTTTTTCTGCAATCTGAGGAAGGAATTCACATTGCCTATACCAGTAAAAAAATAAAATAGAAGTGTTTGCAGGACTCTTCCTGTCCAAGTTTACGTAGTTACGTTGGAGTGGAAGAGTCAAATGGCTGAAGATACATTACAACACTACAATGTAGTGGGTGTAAACAACACAAAATTAACCACTATCTGCCACAAATCTTTGCATGTAAACTATTAATTAAAAAATCGAGTATGGCAAAACACAATATCACGATATTCAAGTGTATCAATATTTTCCTACACCCCTAAGTGTGAACATTTCGTGTTTCTTCTCACCTGGGTGGTCACACTCGTGTCTTCTTGTACACATGCTTTTGCACTCCGGTGGCTTTGTGCCGCAGGCGATGGGCGGGTACAAGACGGTGAGCCCGCAGTGACACGCCAACTCATCGAAACCTACAAACGGAAGGAATCAGGACACCATGTAGGATATGAACTGTGTGGCAACATCCTTAATGCCAGACATAATACCACAAAGGATAAAAAAAAAAAATGACACAAAGATGAAACGTCAAATTAGGGTTTTTTGAATGGCAGAATGACTATATAGTACTTCTGAGACTTGACTCGGTGACTTGATAAATACAGTGCTGCTCTGTCAGACCACAGAAAACGCCTGCAGGACTCACTGGACTGCCAGCAGGGCTCACAGTTTCCACGGTGACAAGGCTCCTGGCAGCGGTGGAGGCCACAGTTGAGCTTGTAGCTGCAGATCTGGGGGCACTTGTGCTCCACGTTCTGGACGGATGGAGAGGATAATTCAACTTTTATTGCCATTTTGATTGATTGTAAGACCTTGAATTCAATATATAAGAACTTTCAACACTTTTAATCAGATGTGTGCTGCATGCTGAGGTTTTTGTGTTTGTGTCACCTCCAGATGTAGTCTCGAATTGCCAGACCGAATCCAAAACAGGGTCTGGCTGCACGAGTTAACATTTCTGGTATAGATGGAAAACACACTGGCTTGTAGGGATGAAAAGGTTACCGGTTTTAATGGTAACCACAGTAAAATTCCCAGACGGTTAGTGATACCGTTCAATTTTTAGTTATTATTAAAACCTCAACAGCAAAAGACTCATTTTATTTATGTAAATTGTGCATGGGGTCATTGCATATACTAGATGCACTCAAAT
>JAOVVB010178221.1:0-11297 GCA_028570985.1 Heterobranchus longifilis | reverse complement strand
ACCAAAAGATGACAAAGATCTCTGCTGTGGTTTGGTGTGACTGCGAGGAGGGGGTATGGAGAGACGGGGGGGGCCTGCAGGGGGCAGAAGAGAGCTGTAAGGATCCTGGGGAGGAGTCGCTTTGTGCCAGGAGAGTCAGAGTTAGAGGAAAGGAGAGGGAGAACGAAGGAGAAAAAGAAAGAGGGAGAGGATAGAGAATGCTAATTTTAACTAATAACTCAGAGTGAAATGTGCATTAAGGGTATGTCGTTTTCCTCTCTGTCTTTGGCTCTAAAGCCACACCTCACCCACCACCACTACCCCACCCATCTCTCTGTGCTTCAGCGGAGCAGGAAGTTTGTTGCCGTGGGCGAGATGGTGGTTGCCATAGAAACTGATGCCTGTTGCCTGTCTCCACTCCTTCTCCTCCTCCTCTTTCCTCCCCTCGCTCTCCTCTCAACTTCTCACCACGAGCTGTCAGCTTACTGCACATTTCACAACAGTTCCTACGTTCAGTGTATGTGTGCAGCGATTTAGTCAAGCGTGTACACACAGCACCACCCGCTCTTTTTCCGAGGCTCTGGAACATATCCACCTCTCGCCAAAACATGTGGGAGAGGTGACAGTGCAGCCGACATGAGGCCTTCCATGTAGTTTTTACACATGGAGCTGATAGCCGATGTGTGAGCAGTTCATGGAGCATGTATTCACTTTAATGAGAAGCAATATGTTAAGTGCTGAAACAACCATATGTTTGTCTGTTTACATCCTTTTCTATGTCTCTCTCTCTGTCTCTCTGTCCTGCTTCTCTAACTCTCACTGCAACATCACATTTCTAGACTGTCCTGTTTTTGTCTTGAACCTAAACATAAACAAGTTATTTTAACTTTACGTAACAAACAGAACTGCATCACATTCTGCAGCACGCGTGTAATACATCATGGCCTCACGTACGTAAGTGATGTAATGTAACAAATTTACTGATTTTAACCCAAAACATGATCTTTTTCTAACCCTAACCAAGTAATTTTGGTGCCTAAACCTAACCAAACTGTGATCGTTTCACAACTTTAAACACATTTTTAAAACTGTGACCGTTAAGCTTAGGTAGGGCTGAGCGAAACGGCCAAAATCTTCCATCCAGATATTGGTCATTTTATAGCTCGATAACTATATATATCATGATATAGCGTTTTCTAGGTAATTCAATAAATAAATAGTCTATATGAAATAACCACATGTTAAAGCCTATTTTGTATTAAATACTTCACAAGTGATAAGTGCTGTGTATTCGTTCATTTAATTAAAAACTTCAGTGCAAAATGAACATAACAGTTTCAAGTGAATTATAGAAAGAAAAAAAAAAGTCCAGCTATACACAGACTATGTTTGCATGCATGCATGCATGCACACTAAAACAGTAATCAGATTGAGACAGTTGTTTGATTTAACTACACTGGGGTATTCAGTGTAATGAATTATGATGTAATTCTGTGTCACGATATATATGGATACATGATTTCATCAGGATACGATTCCATTGAAAGACGATACATTATCATATTGAATTATTGCCTAGCCCTACATTTAGGTCTGAGGACGTGTTGATCTCCTGCCGTAGGAAGGGGCGCTAATAAAACGCTCCTGTGGGTCGTATGAGAGAGTAGGAACAATGGACCCATGTGGTCATTTTGTTTGGATGATATTTTTACACCGAAGAAGAAACGTGGATGTTGGGTAAATTTATTCCTGATGCATTTGAAAAACAGATTTAGCTGACAGTCAGTGGGCACGAAGCCTCTGCTGGGTCACCGGCTTACGCCTCCCTTTCTTGCCTGTATCTCACCCCTACCCCGTCTCCTATTACTCCCTCTCTTACCGAGTAAAACCTTTCCTCTTTCGTATCTTTACATCGCCATTTCTCGCTTTCCATACCATAATAATTCCCTCTTCTCCTCCTCGCCATAATCCCGTCCACCTATCTCTCTCCCTTTGCCCCATCTGTCCATCTCGGCTAGATTGGGTACGGCAGGTGTTCCCGTGACTACAACGCTTCACTGGCTGCTACTAATGCGAAATTTACCCAGTAGCCACCTGCTAGACGTCCATCAGCGTGACACGGAGAGGGACAGACAGTCGGAGTGTGTGCGAGTGAGAGAGTTTCACCGACTGCCTTTACTGATGGAGTGCAGTAACTCAGCCTCTCTTTTTGGATGGGCTGACAGGTCATTTTTAGTTAAAGATAAACATTTCACAGAACCTGCGTTTACACAGCCAGGCCAAGAGGAGTTTATCAAGCTGAAGGATTGAAATGGTTTCCCCTCAGTGATTAAAATGCTCTATTTGTCTAATTTATTTTCACAGGCCGAGCAATGATTCCTCTTCTTTGACGGCAAGCTCTAAAAGGAAACATTTAGGAGAATAAATACACAGGCGACTATTAAACCCTGTATGGCTCTGGTGAGACAAGTGGCCAGTCTACACACGAGGGGAAAGAGTCAAAGATATTTAAACACACTAAATCCTATATTGAAATTTAAACTGCAAACATTCAGTGCAACTCATTATAACACGTTCATCACGTCTTTAAGTAAGACCGCAGTGCAAGTAATAAAATAAATAATACAGTCATAAAAAACGCAGAGAGTTTCTTTGAAATCTGAATGCAGATTTGTGAAGCTTCTGCTCTTTGGAATATTGTCACTGCAATGATGATTGTGTGTTTTATTACTGGACAAATAATCAAGAACTTATTTATTTTAGAGCTGAATCAATTAGTTGGTTGACAGAAAATTAATCAGCAACTATTCTGATAATTGATTCTTAAAGTTCCAGCTTTTCAGACGTGAGATTCTGGTGTTTTTCTCTGTTTGATATAATTGTAAACTGGCTATCTTTTGGTTTTGGACTGTATAGAGCCCCAGGGATGACGTCTTTTTGTAGACCAACCCAGAAGTTAGCGTCGCCATGGGTTCCCTTGTCAAAAAGGGATTTTTGCATTGAATTTTGGATCATTGCTGAAAATAAGCTCTATGGTGAACACAAGTTATGATACTCAAACGTTTTGCTAAACAACATAATCTTCACACATATCAACACCACTTTTATGATTCTAAAAATGTAAATGCAATCACCAGATGTAAAAACTAATGTTAGGCTATAAACAAACTACATCATTTCTACATCACTACTGCTGTAACTCATTTCCAGGTTTTAAAAGCACAAACTGGGCCGCCCTATGATAGCTAGAAATGAAACAGTATGACATTTTTATATCATGATTACAGCGACCAAAATTATCAGGGTTATCAATATTAATGCTGTGTGGTTAAAATGAGCTGAAGATGTTCAAAAAGTACTGATACACACACTGTAATCATTTCGCCAAGTTTTACATTAAAAGCCACAAATATAATTGGCAGAACTATGCACTTTTTGTTTGCATGAACATTAAAATAATAACATAGCATAGCCAATTCCTTATGAAAACAGCAACAAATGTGCAATATCCTTAAAGGTGGCGCCATGTGGCCATGAGAGGTAACTGCGCTTTGTGCAGATAAGAAAACCTCTTTTATGTGCTGGACAGCATTTATTTATTTTATCATGAAACCACAAACTGTTTCATCTTTAATAATAATAGTCTTGATAAAACAAGACATTTTAAGATGTCACACTGGGTTATAGAAACTTTTAATGGGCATTTGTTTCCACTGTTTTCTGACATCTCATAGACTAAATGATCAAATAATTGGAAGATAAATTCATGAAGAAAAGATAAGCTGCTTCCCCAATTTAATTCTCAAAAATGTACAGTATGACTCCATATCCCCTGAAGAAACACAACAAAATGAGGAACTACATTCAACTGGCTGGAATGGCGGTTACACCCTGACCAGTGTCTGCTACAACTTAAGTGTTTCTCTTATTGTCTGGAGTGTTTCTCAAGCAGGCCTTTACCCTTGAGAAGTACAAGAAAATCTTGCATGTTGCTTTTATACTTCTGTTATCTACTTGACCCTCCCTTTTCACTTTTATGCTGTGTCTCTGATTGCCACTCGTCTTGGCACAAAGGAAAAAAGGGGGAGCAAAAGGAAATGACGTATTGCCACTGACAGGCTTTTTACCATTCCTGCTCTGAATTACAGGAAAGCACTCAAACAACAAGCACGGTGGATGAAGAACATGCAATGTATATTTCCAGTGCGAGTGTGACGGTGCATGTCTAAAGTACACGCACACAAAATTCCTTGACAGTTGGCAATGTTCTTGAACCCTGCTCTCAGCTATGCACTGCTCGTCAGTTCTCATTTATCACCTCTCATTAACACACACACGCACACACACACTGATATGTGGTGTGAATATGCCACCTGTACCGACACTCATGAATATTGAATAGACGTATGTGGGTGTAGAAGCAGACACACACAATTACACTGAAAATAAGCAACAACTCGCACCACCTCGCACAATGTGAGTGACCTCAGTAGAAACAACGCATTGAAGCAGAAGAAAACGAACATGCTAATATGGAAACAGAACAATTATTGTCACTCGGAAAATTACGCTGGCGACTGGCGTGATGTAAAACATGCAAACCAAGGCTGCTTATAGCAAACAATAGTGACTGCTGAATGGGCTGTTCAAGTTAATGCTGTAATTATGCAGTAATTATGTTGTTTACCGAATTAGCTGGCAACAGTACACAACAAGTCTGCTGCAAAACTGCCTACAGTACAGACTTATAGAAACGTAGAAACGGCTAAATTGCTTCGTTGACAATATGCAGGGTGTGTGTTTGTGTGTGTGTGGGTGTGATTAACAACGTACAAATCACCACAGAGCCCTACAATGCACAGACGGTCTCTCAATCTAACTGCAGAGTACTGAACCAGTTTTACCTCTGTAGTAAATATATGTAGCTGCACTGTGTGCATGGACAGATTACGAGACAATGGGTCCCCGGGCACCCTCACCTCTCCAACATAAGAGCAAGACACTCAAAGAGACACAAAACGACTATAAATGACGCGGCCACGTCTTTGGAGCCGTTGTGTCTCTTTGGGGTCCTTTTCTCACTCTTTGTGGTCATTTCGTGTCTCTTAGCAATCCTTTTTTCTGCCCTTGTGGTCATTTTGTCTCTCTGTTGCAGATAGTTTGTCTCTCTTTGCAGTCGTTTAGTCTCTCTTTGGAGTTCTTCTGTCTCTCTTTGCGGTAATTTTGTGTTCTTTGCAGTGCTTTTCTGTGTCTTAGCAGTCCTTTTGTCTATTGTTGCAGGCATTTTGTCTCTCTTTGTGGTCATTCTGTCTCTGTAGATATGTCTCTCTTTATAGTCGTTTTGTCTCTCTTTGTGGTCGTTATGTTTCTCTTTGTGGTAACATTGTGTCTCTTTATAGTCATTTGATTGACTTTCCAACAAGTCACTTACAGTCACAGCCCAGGGGCCTCCTCACCCCTTGGGCCCCTGCCCTGTAGTGGGGCTGAACAATTCAAATCGACATTGCAATATAATAGAACACAATTTTCAAATCACAAAAGCAGCGATTTTTTAAAATGCTACACAATCTAACCAACCAGAGGGTCGGAAACACCTGGCCCCGTGGACTTTACATACACACACTCTGCTCTATGCTTCATGTGACATATGGGAATGAGAGTAGATGAAGAACTTGTAAAATGTCACGCCACATGCAAGCTTTGATGCTCTCAGTACTACTGTGTGAAGATGGCCAAAGCCGAGTTTAAGTGCAGTCCACATGTTTGCACATCATATTTGCATAAGAGTAGCGTAATGTGTGCATAGTAAGTGTGTGGCTGAGCGAGAGAGACAGAGAGAGCCGTTGGCGTTTGGAGCAGAGAACAAATTGTCAGTAAAGTTGTCAAGTGGTAGTAAATGTACAGTGGAGGTTTCAGTTTGTCTCTGAATAAACACAGCTCATCAAGACTAAGTAAAGTTCCTGTGTCTGGCCCCCCCAAACTGCTGGGTAACATGAAGGGGGTTAGCCCCAAAGTGAGCATCAACGTCCCGACTACAGTCAGAAAACTGAAGCAGGAGCAGTTAACAACATGTTTAAAATGAGGCTTTGAGTTATCTATAATATTTTAGAGTGGTAAAGCCATAGTCAGTGTGCACTTGTGTGATTTGTTACAATACTGTTACTGACAGGAGATCAGTAAGATTCCTATTTATTGTTCAATAACAATAACAATATTAAAAAATAATAATAATACATGGAAGGAAGAAAATAGAGGAAGATCTAAAAGTTAGAATATTTTCTCATATTGTCCAGCCCTGCCCTTTAGGCCCATTCAGTAATCTTTTCATAACTGTGTGGGTGTGGTACCTGCTGCTGACGTACTCCTCCTCCTCCTCATCTTTCTGCGGTGGTTCTGGAACAGCAGCAGCAGCAGCCTGCTGGTGCTTCTGCACTATCCTCATACCTCCTGCCTTTACTGCAACACAGACACACAGAGAGACACATATGCATAATGATTACCAGATGAACTGAGACAATTATAAGTTCAAGAGTTCACAAATGATCAATGTATAAACAGCTAATTAAAATAATGAGAAAATACAAAGATCCCAGATATTGATATATAAAACAAAAAAACTTCAGACATATTGTGATGGATAGTTAAGAAAAAATAAGACTTTGTACTAGGGCTGTGCAATATATTGATGTTATATTGATATGGTGATATAAGACTATGGTCTTAGACTTTGGATATCGTAATATGGCATAAGTCCTGTCTTTTCCTGGTTGTAAAGGCTGCCCGAGCTGTTTTATTATTTGCCTTTACCCACTTAGGCTAGTCATTATATCCACATTACTGATTATTATTTATAAAAAATCTCATTGTGTAAATATTTAGTGAAAGCACCAATAGTCAACCCTACATTATTGTTGCAATATCGATATCGAGGTATTTGGTAAAAATATTATTTGAGATATTTGAGTTTTTTGAGAATTTATGACCTCTATATTGTTTATAGCTGAGATCTTCAGCAGGGGGTCCTCGGAGTTACTGCAGGGGGGGCTCCAAATTGTTGTTTGATCATTTTTGGAAGTTTTTTTTTTTTTTACACCATAAATAGATTTGTTTATACATGGCACTTTAGGCCACCCTACACATTATTGTAGGTCCAGTTTAATATGCAACTCAACTTTATACAATATAATGTACAGATACAGTTAAGTGTAAGGACTTACTGTGCCTTCCACATGTATGTTTAAGATTAAAACATGATGTGTAAATATATGAATATGTCAATAATTGCTATTTTAATAGCTTAGTATTGCATGCAGGTATATTTATACATGGGACTTTAGGCCACCCTACATGTAGGCCCAGTTTAATATGCAACTCAATAGTATACAATATGTAGTAGGGCGTCCCTGCTCCGTCTCTTTCAGCTTATGGGTCCTTGGCCTGAAAAACGTTGAAATAGACATAAGCCAATTTTTAAGTAGCACACTAGGTTAACATAGTGAGTTAGAAGTTTGTCCCTCAACTGAAAGACCAAGGTTAAAATCAGCAGCTATCCTGCTGCAGTGTCCCTGAATTGTTAGCAGCTGCAGGACGTTCTGTTGCAGACCTTGACCTCTGACCTCAGTGCAGAGGGGCTGGCTATAGAAATGAGAATACCAGTGGTCTCCAGTGCTCTTCCATCTACATTAACCCACCTGCATGTTTGTTGCAGACTGTGGGCCTCCCTCTGATCACAGGTTGGGAGCGAGGGGCATTTGTTATCAGTGTGCTATCAGTGTGCAGCTGCTGAGGCCCAGTGCCCTGCCACACTGCTCATGTCCACGTACACCTTAACTGCAGCCTGACGTACAGCCACAAGACTGGAGCCATGACCTCCACGTCATCGCCATCCAGCGGCAATAAGTGCAGCATTGTAACTAAAACCGCTTACGTTAGACTGCGATGATTACCAATCGTTACAATATCACCAGGTTTAACGCTGTTGTAAAGACCTCGCGCCAATCAGGAAGTAAGGAAATGTGCGAAATTGAGAAATATGGCAGATAAGACTGCATGTAATCTTGAACGCTAAGACAAGTTGCCAGTCGCTGGCATCTGCAAGTGTAACGATTGCATAAGTATTAATCATCATCATGTGATTTTTGGTTTGAGACACTGCAGAAACAAAGGCCATGGTAAGCGTCCAAAAACAACACAGCAGCAGGAACAGCAGCACAAGGAGCTTTACCTGCAGGGAGATGTCCTCCTTTAGTTTCGATTTTCTCCTTCGGCGGCGACGACATGTCTGATCTGATCTGGAGTCTGCAGCGAGAAGGAACCAGAGCGTCTGACAAACACAATTCCTGCTTTATTCTGCCTCAAAATGTGGACTACACTTCAGTCTGGTACGTCAACGTGGCTTTTTTTCCTGAGTATTGTTTGGAAACGATGCGTGATGACATCAGGAGCTGACGTAAGGAGCGTGCTGACGTCGGTCGTAGCCAGCGTTTTATGTTACATCTCGACGTTGGTCTACTACAGTGGGAGAAAGCATGGGGCTTGTGTGATAAATACTGTATCAATAACAAGCTTAAGGAAGTGTCTTTGAAGATATTACATCGAATGTGCCCGGTAAAACCTGTGTTACAAAGATCAAAGTGAATATTGGTTATAAGTGTGATTTCCGTGGACTATAAAAAGAGACTATTTCCCATCTATTTTTTCACTGTATATGCCTATACAAGAATGTTCTGGATTGATAAAGCACACTTTCTACAAAAAATAAAAATAAATAAGAAGCTCAAGATGAATGTTGAAAGAAATATGTTTGATGCAATGCTATATTTTAGTCATGATAAGATTGAAAATAACATCACAACTATTTATTATTTATTTTGGAAAACGCCATATTCATAAGAAAAAAATGGTCAAGAACCATATAACACAAACTCTGGCATTATTTGTTTGTTTTCTTTTGTCTATGTATATGTTTCTCTGTATATGAACATGTGTGCAATAAAGAATAGTGAATATGTGAATTTTTGTAGTTGAAATATTTATATATTTTAATTGTTAATTTTTTTTAAATAAAGCAAAGCACCTGAGTATATCAGATAATAGCTGAATACAGAAAGTGTACACAATATAGCCTATATTAAAAAAATAATTGATTTGAAATGTCATTGTTATGATGATAATGATGATGATGATGATTATTATTATTATTATTAGTAGTAGTAGTAGTAGTAGTAGTAGTAGTAGTAGTAGTATGTGTACATTATGTTATTTGTTGATTTAAGTATCTCTAGTATGTCTATCTAAATTATTAGTTGATTTTTTTTTTTATCACTTAACAGTACCACTTGAAAAAGAAAAAGATTCACAAATGCATGTGGGCAACAAATAACTGCCACATATATTGACATTTTTTTGTATTGTGTCCACAAAGGAGCTGTCGACAAAGCTTGTATCATTAAGTACTTTGTGACAGAAAATGACAAATTGAAAGATCCAATTGAGCGCTGACTTGCATATTATGCAAATATTCATTGTGCGACTAAATACTGTTGCTCTCCAATTGATAAATTATTTAAATAAGAGCAGATTAAAAAGAAGAAGAATGAAATTGAAAGACACAATTTTAAGTGCCTCATAGCCATCCACCTATACACAGCCTGTAACTGAAGCATTTATTAAGCAGAGACCTCTTCTAATGAAGCAGCCAGGTTCCCTCTCTCACCTTTAAGCACACTGTCGCACCAACACAGCAGCAGGATGAGCAATAAAAGGCAAAAGAGACAGTCCAACAGACAGAAAAAAATCTGTGCTAGGTGTGTGTGTGTGTGACAGTGGTGACCTCTTTGACCACCTACTTTCTGTTTTCACACTATAAGTCCGCAGTGGTTCATTAATTGGCTGACGTGGCAATGTCCTTGAGCAGAGCTGAGAATTGCAGGCAAAGCCAGAGGTGTTATAGGCAACCAGGAAGAGTAAAAGCAGGGGTGGACAGTAACAAAGTAGATTTACTTGAGTACTGTAGCCTACTTAAGTACATTTTTCAAGTATCTGTACTTTATTTGAGTATTCATTTCTTTGGAAACGTATGCCTTTTACTCCATTACATTCGAAAAACAAATATTGTACTTTTGACTCCACTACATTTCTATGAAGATTACTCGTTACTTTGAAGCATAGCTTTGAAGTCAGCAGATGCATTTCGTTTTCTTTTCTAAAATGCGATAGGCCATACTGCATTTTTTGAACAGTTTTGAACGTAGTGGTGGTAATGTAATGATGGCTACGGCAGATAAAGATCTGGAAATATCTAATGACAAGAGTAGACCCAAACATACCCAGAGAAGTGAGTGGGGATGTAGCAGTTATCCAAGACTTCCATGTGAAAACTGTTGTTCTTTGCATCATAGAAAGATTTGCTTATGTTCATTTCTAAATGAAACATTCAAAAATGTAAAGGGGAAGTCTACAATTCCTCCACCAGAGCACCCATGGCCGTATCTGAAGTCCATGTTTGAGATTTCACATTGTTTTGAAAGTTTGCTCTGTTTCATGCACACACAAAAAATCACCATCCAATCTGAGAAAGCATGTCGAGGTATTTTAAACAAAGTTGTCTGTGCTGTAGTAGTTCAAGTTTTTTTAAGCTATGGTTGGTCAAAAGGCTTTTTATGGCTTTTTATGGATTTGCCCACCAAGTTGCCCAACAATATAACGATGCATTGACATTAAAAAGAAAGCAAGTACTGCAGTACTTTAACTCAAGTAAAAATGTGACAACTTTCACTTGTTGACCAGGAGTGTCCATACTTTGATTCAAGTATGGAGTTGTACTTTGTCCACCACTGAACAGGAGTTCTCAAACTTTTTCAGCTTGAGACCCAAGCGAGAAATTTGGTGTCTCCCCGGCACCCAAACTTACAAAAATACATTATTGTCATAACATTTAAAACCACTGATAAAGAACACAAGAAATCATGAATGTAAAATGAAAATATGACATGTTTTTAAACTGCACAGCATCTGAGCTGAACAGAGCAGCATAGCAAAAAAGAGTACTCCTCTTCTATTTTAATTAGGAAAACAAATTCACATGCAGAGCATTGTAAAAAAAAAATATGGCCAATAGGGTATTGATGTTTAGGACACTATGTTTAGGATGACTGTGTGTGTGTGTGTGTGTGCGTGTGCGTGCGTGTGTGGTCATAGTGATGCATGCAGACCAGTCGTCAACTCTGTAATGGCATAATTGCAGTGTGAAGTTGTTCACTCGGACAATCGGAAGAAGCGATGTTCGCTGCACTCACACACACACACACACACACACA
>JAOVVB010178191.1:0-11298 GCA_028570985.1 Heterobranchus longifilis | reverse complement strand
ACCTCAGTAAACAGTTTCATACTGAGTTTATGGTCTCAATCTCTAGTTTCAAGTCTTCTTCAATACAGCATGATGTTTGTTTTGTAAATTATGGTCCCATTTAGAGGAAAAAAGACAATAAAGCAGGTGATGCTTTAGGTCGTGGCTACACAGCGACCTGTCAATCAAGATAGAGGCTTTCAGCAATGCGTATCCATAGCAACTGTGTACATTAAAATAGCTGTGAACTTGTTTTTGGGTGTTTCACTTGATTGGATCATACTGCCACATATTCCTATTATTTTGTCCAACCGCATCAACAACGCTACAAACTGCAGCCTCACAACAAAAACTGAACACTTGGTACCTTGCTGAGTTTGTCGGCTGTGGCCGTGACACTGAGACCTTCCAGGGCCTCCGTTAACTCCCTCTCAAACTCGGAGCCGTCTTCATCTAGAATTACACATGTACGATCAATCATTAGAGAGTTATATCAATCCGGGTGTGTTGGTGCTGGTAATTTTGAGAAAAAGAGACGTTACCTTTCTTCTCATCCACTTCTTCATCATCAAACTCCACCAGAGAGAAAGAGTCCTTGATGACCTCCAGCTCTACTCTGAGCTCAGCCTGCTCATCTCCTGATAGAGTGGTCAGCACCGACTTCACCTACAGCACACATGCACACACACATATATATTTCATATTCTTATCTTAACTTTCTCATACTTATTTTCGTGCGGTGGGTTCATACAAGTGTGCCACGTCAGATTCAGCAAACACCCCTCAGTTCAGATAACTGTGTAAATGTCCTGCGTAAACATGATGAATGCACGCTCATGAGATTTGTAAATGAGCATAATTAACACCCCAATAATACCATATAAGGCTACGTGTCCTGCCAAATGTGTCCGGCAGTGTTCATTCATGAAAATGGCACCAAAGCTCGGAGCTTGAAGTCCTGCTTTCAGAGATCCATAAAGAAAAGTTGATATTTTAACAGCATCAGCAGTGGAATTAAGTGCCGTTAATGTCGTGTCACTGAAATAAAGAAATGATTGAAAATGAAATGGCTTCAAAAACGTCTCGCCACAGTGACGCGACGGATGACTGTAACTGCAGGGGGTCGAGGGGAAGTCTGGACGAGAGAATACGCAGTGCCATCATAGATGCTGCACATCAGGCATCACAACGGAACAAGTTCTCCTAAATCACTCGTACAAGACACTTAAAAACAAATCTGTTTGTTCTTGCATGAGGCCCGATGTCTCAGCATGTCTTTTTAGCCACAGTGGGTGTCATATGTTTGGAATGAAACTCCCATCGTACCTTAGACTCACTCTCTCGAGACAGAATCTCCAGAGCCTCGAGGTGTGACAGACCCTGAAATTCATCAAACAGCATCCCGTAGTGAGCGACCACCTTCTTCTCTGAATCTGAAAACTCGGTTTCCGCTGTCTGCAGCTCCTCTCGCTCCTTCGCCTCCCTCAGCACCTACGAGACAGAAAGAGATACGTCCGGTCTCAGTCTGGGACACCGCTGAATGATTAAAACACTGTTGATTTGTTCTCGTGGAGCTGACATGAAAACTATTTTTGCTTCAGTCAATTTCTGCAGCCTGGTGAAGGCAGGTCAGCCAGCCGCTGTCACTCAGCTCGCCAGGAGCTGCTGCCGACAGACGGGGCAGAGAGTTTTTACGGAAGACGGAGTCCGTGTATATTGGATGACAGAACGCTCGCCGCTAACCTCTGGCTTCCAGTGGGGTTTCCCAGTTAGTCTTACTGTAGTTCTGTCCTGGTTGCACACTGATTTAACACAAGGGATTAAACATTTGCGTTGCTAGTTAAATCTTTGTTCCGTCTGATTTTTGGTTATAAAGAGATATAAAAAGGTAGATAGTATGCAGTCTAATCTCATCTCCCTCCATCATGTCTGTTTGATACCTGAGACAAAGTGGAGTTCCTGCTCATCAGTCCTTTGGTCTTCTTAAAGCCGGGATCACCTTCTGCTATCACATCCATCGTCTTCTTCCCGATGAACTCCAGAGCATCCAGACCGCCCGTTATCACCGTTTTCCCCTGTGAGTAGAAGGAAACATGGATCGTCTGAAAGGTTTGGAAAAGCTTATGCAGACCTAACAGCTCAGGAAAAATGTAATCTTTAATTTTTACAGAAACACACAAATCACTAAAACTGGACGTACGCAGTTTTCACCTGACAGCACAGAGTCATGCTCATCTTTACTGTCTTGACACATTTTTCAAAAAACGAATCAAAAAGGGAGTTGGCTTGAAATAATGCTAAATAGTGGAGAGGAACTGGAATAAACAGCATTTCAATGTTACCATTTGTTACAAGCTGTACGTTTTCTGTATCAATGGTCCACATGAGATGATTTTTGACTCTCAGCTCTATCACAAAAAACTGGATGTTTAAGATACACTAAGATACACTAAATTCCTCCTTCCAAGGAATAGAAACAAAACACAGAGGATATTTCTGCTCACTGTGCTCTGGACGACGCTGGTGAGAGACGACAGCATTCCCATCGCGCTTCCCACCACTGCTGATGCATCTCCTGCCGATTTGTCCGTCTCACTGCTGGATTCACCTGCTTATCGGGATAATATCGTGAATCGCAATTATTTTGGCCAGGATAATCGTGATATGAAATTTACATATTGTCCCATGCCTTACTGTCCTACAAGGCTAACACAATATGGAGAAAATATGTGATAAATTGACTCATATTCACACATCTCTGTATACAAGAAGGGCAGACGCATGATGACCGGATCAGTAATGCCTTACCGTGCTCTCTCTGCTCTTCCTCAACTTGTGCCGAGAGTTCGGTGGGACTGGGGATTCCCAGCGACGTCTCTGCCTTCTCTATCACCTGAGTGAGCCCCTGGCCTGGAAGGACAGGAGAGACAGGCAGCATGTATAGTATAGAAGAACTTACAGTTTTAAACACCTTGTTAACATTGTGATACATGGAACTAAAAAGACCACAAGGTGTTAGTCAGTTAGGTGCTCCATACTCACCTACAGTGGCCACAGTAGCTGTTGCTGTGGATAAGATGGATTTGCCCCAGTTGCCCCAGTATCCCCAACCACCCTGAGACACAGTGGACTCACTGACAGGTGTCTGAGAGGACAGAGGATGAGGACGGAAGAAAGAAGAAGTAAGAACCAGATGTCTCAAACAATTGGCAATGCATTCCTGCATTATGTGTAGTTTAGTCTAGAATAAACATTAATTATCTCACCGGTGCCTTTGTCGGCTGCTCCTCCACTTTCGGCATCTCCTCAACTTCGGCTGCAGGTTTGACGTCTGGTCTCCTCCTGGCTTTCCTCGTCGGGGCCACGTCAGTGGAGTTGTCAGGTGTGGTCGCCGGCGAGGAGCTGTCGGGCGTTTCTGGAGGAGAGGCATCTTGAATCTCCGGTGCCACCTCTGGACCCTCCGCTGCTGTAGCTCCGCTGTCTGACATCTTAATGTTTTAGTACATGCCTTCGAAGTGAAAATATAACAAAGAATAGAACTATTAGCCAGATAAGTATCAAATCAAACAATGCATACCATGTGGTGTTTTGATATTGAGAGCACAGAATGCTTACAGACCGAGCAGGGAACAAAAAACTAAAATGTAACGCAGAGCTGGTTTGTACTGAAGAGATAGGATTAGTTGAAGATCAGTTTGACGTAATGCATGACCAGGCATGGGATAATATGAACATTTAAAGAAAATGTCACGATTATCCTGGCCAAAAGAATTGCGATTCATGACCTAAACCTTTACATTTTGCTTTGTTGTTACCTTTTTTTCTCATAAAATTGTGAGGTTTTTTTGTGAGATTTAATGCATTAATTACATTAGTTATTTTGTAATGAAATGCTTCAATTCTCTGGTTTGGTGAAACCACTTGCCTTCAACTAGTGGTATCATACATTTATCAGAATCCATTTCAATAACACCCAGGGAACAGCAGTCAATCTGTTGGTTATCTGTGCAGTTATCTGTGTTAGTTTAAAGTCCAATCTGGGTTTTCTGAAACTCATACTGCAACAAATGCAGTCAAATTCACAAAAAGTGAATGTATTGTAGCCTATATAACGTTAGGCTATATCCACATACAGTGCAGTATATCTGTGCATATACTATATACTACTGCTATACATTCCTGAAGCAAACACATCAAGGACAGGAATTGATCATGCGAAATGCATTACATAAACCTTACATTCAGATCTGTAAGTTACATATTCCATTAACAACTGGTATTATTGTAGTATTAGTCTACTAAACGCTATGCATACCTAACGTTAACTAGGCTATACGTTGCTAGTAGTTTTAGTGAGCTAATGACTATTTTGCAATATGACTAGGATATATGCTGTTTTAATAATAATGATCAACATACAATTTAGTCGGGAAAAGAAACAACATACAGTATTACACTGTTATACTTTGGCTACAAACTCACCCTTTCTCCTGTCAAAGTCTTGATGCTAGCAGGTCACGCTACCCCAGCCTGCTAACAGCTTCCTTCCCAAAATCAACAACACGAAAGGTTGATCTTCTTTATTTCGGTTTGCACGTATGTTTCTACACGTTAAACGCCTTTTAGTTTTTCAGTAAACAGTTGAATGATTTAGATTTTCTCCTTGTTTTTGTCCACCAGGATTAGCCACGTCACATTTTGTTTTCACTGACCAGATCTAACAGTTAGCCACACTGAGAAACACAGGTTCCGGTTAACATCTTCAAAATAAAAGTATTGTTTATGTGTTTAGAACATTAAAGTTTAAAAACAACTGTAAAATGAAGTGTTACTAGAATCGGTATCACGACACATATTAAAGGTCATATATAGATTATTTTTTATAATTTATTTTTTCAATAATGAGAGACTTCTAAAAAGTTTGGTGTACATTTGATTTGACCTTTTCAAGGGTGATGGACGTTACAATTTTATTTTGAAGGAAGACACGCCGTGCTAACGGTCCCTCGCGAGGTAGCTTGAATAATAAAATAATTTAATCTTCCTGTAAAAAAAAAAAAAAAAAAAAAAACGTTGATAACTTTGGTTCTCAAAACTAAAATACATTCATGTTTATTTGTTGTTTGTCTTCCATGTCTGTTAAGAAATTCACCTCGCATCAATACATATTTAAATAATTATTTTTTTAATATTTTAATTATTAACATTGTTTAACAAAAATATGTCCCACAGCAATCAATCTTTGGCAAAATATGTCCACGGTTGAGTCAGTGCATTTTGTCTTGTGAATCTTATTAATAACAATGTGTAGGCCTACAAAACTAAATATTGTTTGTAAAACAAAGAGAAGTAGCTAACAATTTATGGTAAGGGTTACATGAATTATCATGAATTCATGCATGTCTTAATGCATGAAAAGCATGAATTCATTCATGTAGTACTTCATGAACTATCAATGTATATCAACCCATAAATCATGATGATTCTCTTAGTTGTTGCTTTAATTAACGTATTATTCTTGCATTAACTCATGCATTAGATACTATTAATCCATGTACATTGCTGATAGTTCATGAAGTACTACATGAATGAATTCATGCTTTTTCACGCATTAAGTCATGCATGAATTCATGATAATTCATGTACCCTTACCATAAAATGTTACAGAGAAGGGTAATATCATACCATGTAGGTGCATTGTTTGTTCAGCCTTCACACAATGTCAAATATCAAATATCAATCAAAAATGTCTTGTGTGTAAGCAATGGAAAGAATAACACTTTATTAGATTATGCAATATCCCCAATATATTTAACTGGATGCAAATAAATAAATAAAAAGAAAATATTGGAAGACTGTAGGCCTATTAGATAAAATATATTATTATTATTATTAGTAGTAGTAGTCGTAGTAGTAGTAGTAGTAGTAGTAAGTTTAACTAACTGTTATTTCAGCACTGATCACAGCATGTGGTGGAATCACGTGCCTGCACCTGCAGGGGAAGAAGCCACGCCCACTCCGTCACACCTGAACCAAGCAGGAAGTGAACGGACGGACGGACGGCTCGTGTCTGATTAAACACTTGCGTGTTACAGCTGAGCAACATCCTAAAATAGGAGTAAAGGGAATATCTTGGAACATTCGTGAAGTTTCAAGCATTGGTTGATGTTTACGTCGTTGGAGGATTTGTTGGATTGCTCGCTGAGCAGCAGGTGGGAATCATCAGCGCATGTCTGTTTGGGGTTTGGGTGTTTTATAAATGTGTGGGTTTCTTTGTTCCTTTTGTAAAATGTGCTGGATACACCAATATACCAGCGACACACATTGTTAGTAAATTAATTCAAGGATTACATAATTTTACTCTTATTTCTTCAGGGTCAATTAAATGCAATTTAATTAGATTCTCCACTGTGATCCCTGGTTATAATGTCAACTTATTAACTATTATCTTCATTACTTTGTTTTTAATGTATTTTTAAGGGATAACAACACTGACCAGTGATTTTACTCGGGGTTGAAAAGTCAAAAGAACCAATCAAATTAACACGATTTCAGCTAAAAATCTCAAAAGAAACAAATGTTTTTTATCCACTATTTCTTGTTTGGAAATTGCATTTTTTCCCCCGTTTTTCTTCTCCCTCTACATTTAAAAAATATGTATGTTCAATTGTAAACTGGTGGCATACATGTAAAACTATTATTCATTTCAATGTATGTATATGTATATATACATGCATATTTTGATTAAGTAAAACATAGCTGTCATGATTTGATAAGGATAAAAAAAGAAACCGATTATTTTTGATAAGATTAATATGTCAGTAATTCATTTTAGTATTTTTGAATAAGGTTTAAATATAAGAATTTATATTTTTATTAATATAAATATTTTTGTAATTAATGTATATCTTGTAAGATATATTTCATTTTTCATGTTTTCTTTTGTAATGTATTTTTTATGTCTGTCTACTACTGCATGATTATGTCTGTTTTTTTCACATGTTCGGAATAAACTACTACTACTGATGTTAGGTGGGTTCCTGCATTTTATTTTGCGATTGTATTTCTTTGGTTTTATTTTTATTACACACACAAATATACAAATAACAAATAAAATAAAGTGGTACGAAAAAACTAAGACAAAAATACATTTTTAAATTTAAATTTCTGCATTTAATTAAAAATGAATCCAAGGATGTATACAATTAATCTGTGCATAAAATACTGAAGATTTATCAAATATGGACTGGACTATTATGAAGACAATAACAAGTAAAAGTGTCTACAATCCTGTGTTTCTGCGTGAGTCAAACTGCAACTGTTGACTCTTCCTGTTTTACAGGTTTTTCTCGTCTAAATGTGAACAGAAGCTGTAACTGCTGCCAACATGAAACAGCCGCTGTCACGCCTGCTTCTCACCGTCCTGCTGCTCGGTGGCTGGACAGCAGACGGAGCTCACAATGACTCAGAGACGAAGACGGTGTCCAGCATCCCCTCCAGCAGGGACTTGGTGGCGAAGGAGGGATCCAGCATGCTGATCGAGTGTAACGTGACCGGAGGCTACGATGACATCAAGTGGTACAACTCTAAAGGACCTCTGCTGGGTGAAGACACAGGTAGGAGGAGGGAGTGCTGGAAGTTCACAAACTATTTTGAGTTCTTTTTGCACTTTTTAATTGCTTTTTATATATATAGGGCCTATTTAAATAAAGAAGTAGGGCCCGACCGATATGGTATTTTTGAGACCGATGCCAATACCGATTTTATAGGGGCAAAATTCACTGATTACGATATTGCAGCCGATATAGTGAATTTTTGAAAATTTGTATTTTATGAAAATACACCTTTTCTATGTCGATGTTGCAGTGATATGACTATGCAAAGGTACTTAGAAAGGCTGCGTTCCTAAACAAATAACTTTATGAAAGAATATTGAACATTATCATACATACCATGTATTACATTCAAAGCATTCTAGAAATGTACACTAAGAAAATAATAAATAAAAATTAAATAAATAGCTAAATAGTCCTGAGTGTTCAGTATCAGTCAATTGCCGACTATTTAAATAAAGAACTACATAATGCCACCACCTCTAAATCACAGTAAGCATTGTGTTCTGCATTATATGTTCTGTAAAAACAGTTTGCATATCGGATAACATATAAGCCGATACCGATAAATACCAATATGTCTGAGACAGGACAATACTGGCCGATAATATCGGCCGACAGATATATCGGTCTGGCTCTAAGAAAAATAAAGTGTTTTTGAACATTAAAGCATGTAAAGATGTTCTAGTAGAAACCCAGAATACAAGTATAAACCAGAAAATGAGCAGAATATGGGACCTTTGAATAAACAGTAAACAGTATTGGAGTATCATTATTTTGACGTGGCAGCTCAAAAACTACTATAATACTACAACAATCACCTGAGGATGCTTTGGTGATGACCCCCCCCCCCCCCCCAGCATTTCTACAGCATCCAAACCTCCACTTATTTACACAAAATATCTAAATCTAATGCACATTCATGCTCCTCAGAGGATGAGCTTATCTCTAACACCACTTTCAGGCCAAAGTCAATAATAATCTAGCAGGCAGACTGCAGTGAGCCCAATTATGCTCCGGCGAGGATAAGCTAACTTTACGAGAGAGAAAAGGCTCATTTGTGTGTATGGCCGCTTCTTGCTGAGTCAGTGATGAGGAGAGGTTAGTGTGCTCTGCCAACATGTCCGCCCTGACCCCTTTGGAGGGACATGAGAGGAGTCTTTGAGTCTCCATCGGAGCGGCCAGCTGAGCAGGCTCTATGCTGCCATGGCGCACCGCACCGTTGAGTCTGCACCAAGCATCCACCAGCTCCGCAGGCCAGACCGGCCACGCTGGCAGAATAACCGTGGCTGGAAAAACTCCCCCGACGCTGAGCCCAGATGGACGGATAATGGGGGAGAGAGAGAGAGAGAGGTGCATGAGGAGGAGGAGGAGGAGGAGGAGGAGGAGGAGACAGAGGAGGGAAGGGAAGCGATGTGAGAAAACTCAGAGGAGTTGTGAGTGATGGGGGGGAAATGTGTTTGGCTGCACAATTAATCAGGTAGAACTGCACATAATGGCTTAATCTCCGCAGATTTGAATTGTCATGTCAGCAATCCTGAAAGAAAAGTAATTTCACTCTCCAACAACAGAAACCATGGTGGAAAAACTGGAAACTGTCAAGACATGAAAATAGGGCTGTCAAAGAATATTCTAATATATATATATCTATTCTATAAATCTATATATATATATATATATATATATATATATATATATATAGATAGATAGATAGATATCAGAAATGAGACCAGAATGCATGCAGGGACAAGACATTTTGCTTTTTCAAATATTTTTAAAAAGAATTATGCAAAAACAATTATATATGCTGACTTGTAGTCCCTGCAATCAATCTCAAAAACTGCACCTCTCCCAGTTTGTGAGGCAAGCTTTCTGTTAGAAAACCTCCAAACCCAAACTGAGATAACACAGATGACATCACTATGACATCATCAGGATCGCAGACGTTATACAACTGATTTCACAGCCTGAGTAATTCTCGCTAAGACTGGCGAACTAACTTTTATGTGTGAAATTGGCGGTGAAAGCCAGGTCTCAAATTAAATGGATTGCTCTTCTAAATTCGAGAGATGTAGGAAATCTCTAACTGAAGTCGAGCAAGATGAGGCACATTTAAAGAACGCAGGTACACTGAGAAAGTTAACTGCAGCACTTTATCACAAAATCCCTCCTAAGAATGGCCAGAATACCAAAGAGCGATGACATTTGGCAGTATTTATAGAGCATCCCAGGGTGGATTATTCTTTTTCTTTGCCGAAAATAATGAGTCAAAATCCAGAGAGAGACTGGAGGAGGAAGGGAAGGAGGTGGAGGAGGAGGAGTGGAAAATCCCTCCCAGTTGTTCAGCAAAGTGTCCCAGTAGCTGGTGTGGAGCAGGAGAGTTGAAATGTTCCTCCACCAGCCGTTTAACGAGACACGGCTCAGCCCTCCTCCACTTAATTAAAGCCATGATTCACTTCTCTTACGCCATACAGTCTACACTACACACACACACACACACACACACACACACACACACACACTGTCACCCTTTTTCTTTTCTCACACACACACTACTGTTTTGGGTTGACTTTCAAAGAGCTTACCATGGCCATTTACTTTCCCTAATTCCTAAATCAATGCGTCGACATTCCCCAAAGATAAGGATTCCAGTCACACACACACACACACACACACACACTTGTTGCTTTATCCTCTGGAGGCAAATGTGTCACATTTTGGCCACACTGCATGCCTACACACAGACATCCTGCACTTACACAAACACACACTCCCCTGGCTCCTTGCACTCCCGAGGTAAACACGGGCTGTGAGATCTGGTCTGAAAGTCATTCTGTCACTGCCTAAAAATGCCGCCTGCTTCCTCCCGCTGAGACGTTATTGATGCCCAAATGTGTCGAGCGCGCGACACTCGCACCCTCCACTTACTGCTCAGGTCTAAAACCTAACAACCAAATCAATATTTATCGGAGATGGGAATGTAATCACACTGCCGCTGCTGCTGCTCAGGGGCAGTTGTGCATAATGACCACGAGTATTCCTCTCCCGCTGTACACACATCAACATGCCAGCACTCAAAACACAGATGCACACACACAGGCGCGCTGCTAGGGACTTCAAGATCCTCAGATATGATGTAGCACTGAGCCCCTCCCCCCATGACGGAGGTAATAATGTAATCTATTTAGGGCTGTACCCGACTCAAATCAGATTTGGCTGTTCAATACGACGATTCGACAATTGGTTCTGTGGTGTGCAGCTTGTTAGACTCTTTACAGCATGTAAATAAAGACAACAGCTGCAGACTGCATCTCAGTTAAAATGACTTATGTTAGTACAAACACATCACACCTTCATTTTTCTCTCATAGACTATCAAGCAGCGCTTTATTAATCTGACAGATCTTTTTGAACGGAGTTCAGCAGGAGAGTGACAGCCAAGTTCACATAGTAAACAAACCAAGTTAGCCCTCTGAGCTAATGCATGCTAACTAAGCTAACGACGTGCAACATTTTTTGCCGATACAAGGTATCAAAGATAAACCAAGTTGCTGTGAGCTCTGAATTCACAGACTCACGCTGGGATGGGACGCAGGTCCACAGCTGACTTTAGCTCCGCCCCTCCTCCGTGTGTAGCCCCGCCCCCTCCTCCGTGTGTAGCTCCGCCCCCTCCTCCGTGTGTAGCTCCGCCCCCTCCTCAGTGTGTT
>JAOVVB010178181.1:0-11298 GCA_028570985.1 Heterobranchus longifilis | reverse complement strand
GTGAAAGACGTTCAATCCAGACCTACACCCCAGTGCGGACACAGTGCTGTGGAGATAGCTATAGTAGAAGAGAGTGAATATTGGACTGTCATTCATCAGGGTGGAGAGAAACATGATTCCAAATGAATGATAACATTACTCCATAACTGTTGGATGTGTAAATAAACAACTGTTTGCTAACAGTTCACCATACCAACTTAAAAGTATCTGATATGTCAACATTGTGTTTACAACTTGTTTACGCTGTCCCCAATCCGAGATTGTATAAAACATGGACGTACTTTCCGTGATGTCGCCCATAGGTTTCTGAAGAGCCGTTGTGAAGCTCAATGTGGGTGGCTCCAGCCCTCGCCATGTTGGCAGTGCCTGATGCTGCTTAACTCTCAGCTAATACAAAAATGGGCAAAGAGGTGGCGCCCCAGTAGCTGACCTGGTAGAGTGTGCCCCATATACTAAGAGTGAGTCCTTACGATAAGAGCGAAAAAGCCCCCCAAAATTTTTTTACTTTTTTTTTTTTTTTTTTTTTTAATAAAAAATGGGCAAAGAGGTGGAGCGTGGATGGAGCTGAGGTGGGCCAAATTAAGCCTACACCATGCTCGCCACACGTGATGGTATACCCACCTGTCACTTAAGGTGGCCATTCCCTTAATTATGCATAACTTTAAGCATTAATATAATTTAACAGGGAAATTAGCTATTCTATACTATACTATTTAACAAGGTAATTTGAGTTTTTTGTGGGAGGAAAAATGCATCAGACACAAATTATTATTCCAAGCAAAGAATTTTCATATGAAAATTTAAATCCTGTCTGGGGGGTAATCTTTAAATTCATCACTGTTGCTAAAATATCCCACATGATTAAAACCTCCACTGGCCCCTGAACTTATAAAGAAAATAGGATTATGGCTCAAAATGGAAGGTGCAAAGTGGGTGAGTTTTTATTCTTGTTTTTAAAAGCAGAAATGTTATTATATGGTGGGGGTCTTTGAAGCACATTCCTGTCAGTGCAGTGCAGACAGCAGTCCACAGGGGAAAGAGGAAAATGAGAGGTTTAGCAAGAAACAGGAAAACCGCTATGAGAACACATTCCAGGCAGAGCAGACCCTGTGCGGGACAATAAGGGGTGGGACAAAGCTGTATACTATTTTTTTTTTAATGTAATCTTGCCTCTAGATCAGGACTATAGACGACAACAAAAAGCTTTCATACTTAACTACTGGGAGAGGACTACAGAGAGCCGTCACTTCAGTCTGGTCTGGGTCCAAACAAACCGACGACGATGTTGTCGGTTTATCAGCGCAGATTTGGACCGAGATGAGATAGCCTCCAGCCCCGCTGTTTGTCGTCCTGCCAGGACACAGCTGCCAGCTTTTTTTTTTTTTTTTTTTTAATTTTTTCACTTCTCCCACGTGTAGAGGTATCACTTGTTAAACTGGTGAGCAGTTTATATTTTTCGAGCAAAGAGGAAAAACTGCGGACGAACATTTCCCAGAAACGGCTGTTGGTCGTCAGCGAAGCAGGAAAGGATGTGAACATCTGCAACTGAGCCGTATAGACGAAAGGTTAAACGATTCACTCCTCTCTTGAAATGGAGCCAGTTGTATTTTAAACGTATCTTCTGCTTTTGCCTTGACAAACTTTGGCCGCGGAGGGAAACTTCAAGCTAACGCGGGGTCTCTTCAAGCTAACTTTGATATGGGAGACGTGCGGCGTTTGCGTCTGTCAAGTTAAAAGGCGAGTAGACAACAGGTAGGCTGCTGGTGTAAAAAGCATGATTTTCTCTTTCTGTGGGTGTTTTATGTTGTGCTGTGATTCCTAACTATCTTAAGATGTAAACACTGAACGCTAAATCACCTTTGACAGTGCCATACATCATCCCACGTGTTTCCAGATGTGAACCAACAGGTGTCAAAAGGTGGCCTACCTGATCTAAACTCAAATTAACAGCATTAAATTAGGTTCTTAAAAGCATCTCATGTGTCATGATCACAGTGCTGTTTTCTCATTATTAAGATCAGAGTAGACATAATACATTTATTGAACTTTATATTCAGTAGCCCATGACCAGTGGTGGAAAGTACTTTAAAGTACACTGCACAAGAATGAGGTATTTTTTACTCAACTTGAGTATTTGCATTTGATTCTGCTAACTTCTGGTCCACTACTTTTTTACTCCACTGCATTTATCTTACAGCTACATATGATACATCGATAAAGCCGATACAATATTAGCTTATTGCAGATACATAGTATCAAGGCCGACATGTAAAGAGGAATTGCAGTACAGAAATGCCAAATATACATAGAAGCATGCAGTGTCACCATTATGTACAGTAACACCACACCAGAGAACACTGACAAGTTTATATCTCCGTCATAAAACATGTGTTTAGGTAAAAAGAAAAGATTTGGCTCATAAAATCGTATATTTTTTAAACAATCAAATATCTATATCAGTATCAGCCTCAACAAGTATCCGGTATTGTTTGGGTTTACAAACTACTTTTACAGATTAAGATTCTATATAAAACATACCATCTTGTAAAAATGAATTGTTATAGATTAAACAACCCAGCACAATTTACAGTAGTGAAAAATAGCTCCCCCTCAACCAATTAGGCCTACACAATTAAACTGCTTAAATATGAATGCATCAGTTATAATAATCAATATAATAGATGATAATATAACACTGACAGGGGTCATTCTGCTGCATAATGAGTACTTTTGCTACCATAAGCACATTTTCTAAGTAAGATTTTGAATGCGGGACTCTACTTTTACATTGTTTTATGCCGACGTTTTGCTTAAAGAGATATTATTTTGATAGATTTACATGCAGCTCCGTGTCATGGCACGAAAACGGATGACACAAAACACGTAATTTCTCATCATACAGCGGACGTCCGCTTCTCCACTCTGCCATAAGCTCTGTGCACTGTAGCCATGGAGGGAAGCCAAACACTGTTCATCTACACACACTGCCTACACTAAGATGACACAGAGCTGGTTTAAAATCAGCAAAGTATCCCTTTAAGTAAAGGATCTGAATACTTCCTGCGCCTCTGGGTCTGTACTTTGTACTCGAGAATACTTCTTGAAATGTGCAGAATTGGAATATTTCCTGGAGATGTTGGTCTGTATCTTATCTAGACCATGAATCACAGATGCATTTCTCCTTCCTATATAGTTTACTCCTCCCTCTCCTTCACCCATCCCATACACCCTCGCACACGCACGCACACGCACACACACACACACACACACACACACACACACACACACACACACACACACACAGGGGAGACATTTATGTGTATAGGTCTTGTGTATAGGTCTTGGTCGAAATCACATGAGCTCTTTCCAGGTGGGTGTCACTCATTATCTCCCACACCTATTTGTCACTTTTATCTCTTCTTCTTTGGAAGCAAAGACCAATTTGTGTGCACAGTATTTTTGAGGTGCATTTGTTGTTTTCTTCCCCAGACATGCATTCATGGTAGGTATGCATGTGAGAGCATGCAGACAACAACTGAGCCATAAAGCGTGCAAGCCTAGCTTTGTCTGTGAAATGAAGATACAATCAGTCTGTCGCTGTAACTAGCAGACAGTCACAAGAGGGTTTTTTTTACCACTTTAATACGCACAGCGTTTAAACAAGCGTTTTAAATGTGAGGCTGGCTATGTCATTAAAAAAGAACTGAATGTGATGTTTTCTTGCCATTTAAACCACATAATAGGCGCTTTTACAGTAACTCTGCTTAAAGTTACTTTCCAGAGACAGAGTTCTGGGGCTTTTTGGTGTGATGAGGCCCAGTGGAGGGGCTGTTGGAGGCTGCTGTGCTATGCCATGCCCCCACCATCCACCACTATAACCACACAGTCATCCAGATGGAATGAGAGATCTGCCTCCCCGAGTTAAAGCTCTGTAGATGAGAGGAAGAGATGACAATGGATCTTTTCCCCTTGGGTCACGAGGGTGTAGCGTTGTACAGAATGGAGACAAACAGGAGAGAGCTCAGAGAGGAAGTGTGCTGGAGTCTAATGTCAGGCTGCCTGTGATGGAGGGCGTGATTACGGCTCTCTCCTATGTCAGGATGATAGAAATGATAGCTAGAGATTAGAGAAATAAGACACAGTCATGCTCCTCCTCTGGGAATATTCTGCGGGTGGAGTAGGCTATTCCTCCACAGATTAACCACCACTGACAAGTAGGCTGCATGTCACAGGAAGTGCTTTTTTCCGTTTGGTAAAATATGGCTTGTGGTTTGAGCGAGTCAGAGCAGAGTGCAGTTGGTTCTCATCTGTTGAGCTGGAGCCTCACAGCTAACCCTCACAGGAGGAAAGACTAAAGATAGTTTGTCAGATGTTTTTTTTTTTTTTTTTAAATCAGATTTCTCGTGTGAAATCTAATCTAGCAGATTTCACATTTGATTTGACACTTTGATAAACTCCATTCAGAATGTGTGTTCTCATTTTCAAGACAGCAGCTATGGGTATAGATGCATTTCAAAGAAAACAGGTTATTGGAATGAAAAAAAAAAAAGAAAGCAGACACCAAGAGTGTCAGATCAGGAAAGATACAGATATTCATGCCAAACACCTTCACTCCTCCGGCATCTGTTCGGTGACATTTGACACGACATAATGAAATGACTAAGGTAGTGATGGCTTCCTGTAGTTTGTACTTAAATATATCTAGCTAGATGCATCAAAACTAAAGGAGGATATCCGTAGTATTGTGCTTGCATGTGCAAGTTCCACCGCCAGATGTGTGCAGTTCAGGGGTTTTCGCTGTGGGAGACGTGAGGTAGGATTTCTATATGAATATGTGAAGTTAAAACATGCTGTTCACTTGCAGCAAGCAATGGCCAATCTAGAAAATATGCCTATTTTAGGAGGAATGCTTCCATTTTAATTTACACAGCCTGCCTAAGATTAGCCAAAGCAGGATTCTATGTGCATAAAGTGTTTTGTTTTTTTAAATTAAATTTGGGACAGTGATCAGTCTGTTTAATAAGCAAGAACTACCTGGTTGAGTGAATTTATTCAGGTAACCAGTTTGTCTGAAGAAAAGTGAAGTTGATGGATGGCTATACGGTAACTGAGTCTGCTTTATTTTTAAGTCTGTAAGATGTGGGAACAGACTGTCCAACTGGTGCGATTGTTTTTCCTATAGAGATGTAAATCGTCCTAAAAGTGATTCAATTAGGTTCACATATCAGTACTTGCTTTTCTCATAGATTTGTAAATGAGGTTTTGATTTGGTAACTAAACATTAGCTTTAAGCTACAAAACAACCAAAGTGGCATAACAGTATTGTAAATGACATTTTCATATAATTTCATATTGCTGAAACCAGAGTGATTCATTCAGTTGATCAATGAGTAATGCAGTTACATTGCAGTTACTTACAACTGATCCAACGAATGACACATAACAACTGAAAACCATACAGCACTATAGGTTTTCCGAAAGTGATGAACGATTGATGAACCTTTCCTCAACCTCAAGAGTTTTCAGAAAAGTCCCTGCTCATAACTGCCATCAGTCAGGTTAATTTTGTGATGCATTACTTATCTCAAGCTCGTTTTAGATATCTTAGTTGATTTTTTTCACAACATAAATGTCTGCCTTCAGGGTAGGAAAAATGTTTTACAGGTAATCAATGTGACCTGTGGTTTTCTTTGGAATATGGTTTGCACAAGTGGTCATAGAAGATGCTCAAAATGCATCCAGACATTTCGCCTTCTTTTGAGGCAAAACTAGACCTATAAAACTTTGTAGTCCTGTGTTATCCTACGTTGTTCTTTTGGCAGTGACACTCAGTCGGGTGGGAGTTGCACCCGCATCCTTTAGCCTCTATATATGGGGCACCACTGAGCCACAAGTGCACCCCATACATCTGAGATTTACTACAAGCCCCACCCTCCTCAGAGGTCACAGGACAGACCTTAGGTGTTGCATATTGCAAGCATAATTGTCTCCTCGTACTCTGATGATTAAAGAAGCTGCCAGCAGGCCTCAGTAAATTCAGAGTCTGATAAAGCAAATGGTGCCTCACACCACATTATCCAGCTCTCAACGCCTCTCAAACAACAGCATTTCCAAAATACATGCTTTTTAGGTGATACTGTAGTGGGAACTACCACAGAGGCGGAGTTGAGGACTTTGCTAGATGCTTATATTTCTGTCTGTCTGCGGACAGATTTTGTCACTGTGCAAGATGCAGTCACCAAACTTTACAGGTGTGTAGTTGAAAGATCGGTGTGGTCCGAGCAAGGGCGCCAAAAGTAGGGGGGTAGGTAGGAAGTGGGGAAGGGCGCCCCCCCCCCCAGTTAACCCCCCTGGCCCAGTTTGGTATTGCAGCTGGTGTAGTCTTGCATAGCCAGACCTATCTCCACAGTGCTGTATCCGCGCCGGGGGGAGGTCTGGTATAGTATACCGGTATAGTATAAAAACTCCCTGGCCTGTTTGTATTTCTCTAAACCAATCACAATTATCTTGGGCGGCTCTACGCCCCAGCTGCAGCGAAGGGACTTTGAGAACCACACAAAGGGGAGGAGGGAGATCCTCCGGCCAGGGTTTCCTCCCAACGGAAGTATAAGGCTTTATGCCGACAATGTTTATATAGCAAGCCAGACTACAGCTGGTGTGATCCCATTGCAAGATGGTCTCTAGTTATGTTTTTTATCATTCCTTGGCAAACAAAGAGGCAACGAGATTACAAAAAGCGATTCAAAGGAAATCACAAAGAATAGTCTAAATTATAGATTTATAGATTATTATTATTATTTTATAGATTATTATATTATTATAGAGTCTAAATTGTGCAGAACATAAAGGCTTTTAGGAAACATATCTGCATTAATTTATGTATTTCATATTTAGTACAGTGAATATAGCAATACAATATACAATGTAGGATTGTTGTTTTGAACAGTGTTTTAAACTACATTTTGTCAGTTTTTACCATGACTTATATAAAGGTGGACAGCCTGACAGCTCCCCATAACTGAAGCCAAAACATATCGATCGCCCCCTGGTGGCTGGCTGCAGTATAGGTCATAAGTCCCGCCTTCTCCATGTTAGTGGATGGGACATGAGCCAATCTAAAAACTCGAAGTACACGTTCAATATTTTTAAGTGTTTCATTAAGTTTAATTTTGATTAGTTAGTTGATGCTATAAAAACGTCATGATTGATAGCTGTTATTGACTCGTGATTGGACGGACGGGTGTATGGGCGGGACTTTGATGCTGCCCGGTCGCTACTGCACAGACTCTGCTTGCAAAATTACAAGATGGCGGTGCCCGTATCCAGGATATTTTGGCTTCACTTTTGTACAGTGGGAGGAAGTGGAGACGAGTCGTCCATCTTTATATACAGTCTATGCTTTTTACTAATGTTTTAAGTTAAATGTAACACATATAAGCTCACCTGGGTGTCCAGTTACAGACTAGAGTGTACTTCAGCAGTGAGAAAGGCTGAGTGGTGTGTGACGGCCCTCCTGCTTGCGTGACCCTTGGCAGTGCAGCCCTAAACAATGAGCAGACCTGAGTCTCGCCGGCCAGCCGGGTGGGGCCACTCAATGGCAGGAAGCGTAGCCATCAATATTTACTCTGCGAGCAGGGTAGTCGAGGAGTCGACAGGCCTGGAGCCTGGGTAGCACAGCGCCACACGCAGTCTCAGCACACATACACAAACACTCTGGAGTGCTGTTACAGCCTCCTTCCCATAAGCCCCCTTTTCCCACCCAATGCAATTACAACACAGGCAGACAGGCTGGGTCCTCGGACTGTTGTTTTTGACCTCATAGCTTCCTCTGCCAAAGAGCCCGGGCTTCAACCACTGCTCGACTCCTCAAACACACTATTAAGTTACAGTCTGTAAATTCCAATCGCATATCAGTTCGAATGTCTCATTTTTTCCATAATGCCCCAAATTAAATCTCTGGTTTCTCATTATGGCAGCTCCTAATAAAGAGGCTAATTCTATGATCATCATTTGATTATATTAACTGTTATTAATTATTTTGTTGCTGTTTCACAGAGATGGGAGGCTCGGCTCTGCTCACAGTGGTGCTAGTTGGGGCATTTCTGTGGATCTCTGCTGTCCATGCAGGTGAGTTCATGATCGGAGAAAATGTTCAGTGTTGTCAAGAGCATTCACCTGGTTCCATTCAATTAAAGCTCAGATTTTTCATTCTGACAATGAATCACATGACTCTGATATGAAGATCATTAGCACGGCAGACGAGTGACTCAAGTCAAGTTTCTTTCTGGCACATTTAAAAACAACAAGTGCTTTACAAACAGGCAGAATAAAACAAGTCAACAGCAGACAACAAAACCATGCATATGCAGGCAGAGATCAAGATAAAATCCATGACTAATTAAAAAAACTAATCAACAACTATTATAAAAGGCCAATTAGTAGTGGCAATTTATGTACATTCAGAAGGAAAAGAAAAGAGGCGGGCCTTGAGCAGTGCTTTGAACGACTCAGTAGAGGGGGCAGATCTGATGTGGTGGGGCAGTTTGTTCTACAGACTGAGGCTCGAAACTGGCAAGGCGCTGTCGCCCATGAGCTTCCCGCCAAGCCCGAGGGACGAGCAGAAGTGATTGGTCGGAGGACCTGAGTGACCGAGGTGGGGTATAGGCATTAAAAGGGGGAGCCAATTCATGAAGTGCTACATAGACAAATAGTAAAGTCTTAAAATGAACTCTAAAACTGACAGGGAGCCAGGGGAGGGAGGCAAGTACGAGGGAAATATGCTCACGTTTACAGGAACCAGTAAAAAAAAAAAAACCTCACAGCAGCGTTCTGCACATACTGCAGATGTGACAGTAAAGAATGACTGACTCCCATGTACAGGGTGCAATCGTGGAATGATAAAAAGTATAGTGACTTTTAAATAAAACCAATATTATCTAAATGCCACTGAGGGGCGAACAGGTGAACTACTTAAGACACGTGTTCTGAGCAAACAAACCAATGTCCAGGTACTGTAAATGGCTTGGCGATGATCCATTTATTATCAGTCATTCAGCCATGTTTCCTTCATCAAGTTCAATATAAAGCACGGCAGCCACTCTGACACTTTTAACATATACAATTCACATTCGACAGGCTCAAAATACGACTGTGACACGGCTCCAATACGCTCCAACACGGATCCAAAATGCTCGGTCAAAAACCGCATGCCTCTCCATTTCACACACACCTGAGTCTCATTATGCTCCATCCAGTGTTGAAAGCAAGAACTAGATGAATCGACACCATATTTAGTTACGGATAAATAAAACAAACAAAAAACTTTATTATGGCTCCAACAAAAAGGGTTTTACTTTTGCTAACTGACTCGCAGTTGGAAAAAGTTGCCTCTCACCACGGAATGTATCTGTATGTCGAACTTAAAGGCAGAATCAAATATCAGCCCAAGATTTTTTGTATATGGTTTCACAAAGGATGACAGCTTCCCACACAGGAAGCTGGTGGATTTCGTGGGGGATCACCTCAGGTTTCAGTTGGTTTAGCCTCAAGACGTTTTGGGAGTGTGCAGCGTTTACTTCTCTGTGCCAGCTGGAGAACCAAAACATAGACTGTGTTGTTCAGTCTCACAGTGTAAAACAATAGGTGGCTGTTTCCAGCAAACAAGCTCAGACAGGCAGAGTGCACACTACCTGGCATGAAATGCAGAGTCAAAGTAAATGAGTGGGTGGTGAAGACAGTCGAATATCAACTCAGGTAATGGTGGGACCAAACCACAGGAGGAGGACCCCGGGCAATATCTTTGCAAGAAGTCCCTCCTTTTTTCCATGTGGTTCTCAAAGTCCCTTCGCTGCAGCCGGGACGTAGCGCCGCCCAAGACGATTGTGATTGGTTTAAAGAAATATAAACAGGCCAGGGAGTTGTTTCCACTATACCAGAGTGAAAGACCCATTCCAGACCTACCCCCTCAGCAAGGACACCGTGTGGCGATAGGTCTGGCTACATGAGACGAGGCATACATTTGTCAGGTGGTCTTTCTGCCTCCTAGTGGTCAAGATTTCTGTATTGCAGCTTTAACCGTTTTGGACAAATAGTCCGTTTTAAAATGTGTAATGGGAGGGGTTCTCGCTTTTCCACTTCTTTTTCAGACAGAAATGTGTAATCTATATGAGAATGCCTTTACTGCAGGTCTTTGTGACTTTCCATGCACACAGACTATGTGAAGACACTTTAACTTTATTGCTACTTTGTGCATGAAAATGGTATGAAAAGTACCCTCATCACCATGAACATCACACCTCTTCTTAGTCATTCAGACTGTTAACTTTCTATTGTTCTATTCAATCAAAAGAAAATCACTCCTGGTTAACCACACAGCCAGGAAATGTCATTAACATATTTTCATTCTCTTCAGGGTTTCCCCTTTAGGAAGTCAAGTTCTCTTTACTAGTATAGTTTATCACTTTACTACTAATCTTTGTGTGATCTGTGTTGGACTTGCTTTTCTTTTACATTCAGATCAATCATCTGTGTTTTCTCAATTTACTATTGACGTGGAAGACTTTCTGTCAACACCGTCTGTGTGTACTTCCTTGTGCTTCAGATTCCGAAGACGATGGGAAGCTACTGTGTACGTGCGAGAATGAGAAAGGCACGTGCGTGAATGGAACCTGCAGAGGAGACATCTGCTTCTACAGCTGGGTGCACGGCAATGAGGAGAGAGGCTGTTTCTCCGCAGGGTACTACCGGGAGCAGTGCTTCACCGTCTTCGAGCGCTTCTTTATCTACTGCTGCAGAGAGAATCAGTGCAACGCCTTCACCACACCACCTCCAAACATTAGTCAGTACCCAAAGCCTTTTGCTTTTCAATATTGTAACATCACATCCATGAATCTGACTAACCACTGTGGAACCGAGCCTCCGAGTTCAGTGTAATTTAGTCCTCTCAGTCACAGTTCAGTGCACATCCTGCTTTACTTTGTACTAGTGGGATTCAAAGCCCCCTCTAAATAGTGACTGCTTCCCCCTTGTGGTCAATTAGAGCAAATTGATACTGTGTGGCTTTCTTTACTTTCTCGACTGGTGATTCAAAGTTCAAGATGTTTGTTGTACAAGTACAACTGTATGAAGTACTTTTTCTGGGAAGCTCCATTAAATGAAAATAGTAAGTGTAAAATGACTTATTAAATATAATAATAAAATAAAATATAAAACATAAAACAAATATAAGAGGTAATGAAAAATACAAATAAAAATTCCATGAAACAACAGTAAATATGATCAAATAAAATATAATAACAA
>JAOVVB010178170.1:0-11298 GCA_028570985.1 Heterobranchus longifilis | reverse complement strand
GTGACCATAAATAATGGCAGTGCATCATTATAGGTTATCAGATACTGATAATGTTACCTGACCGAAAAAAACCATTTTCTATATTTGTAAATTTACATTCCTCTGGTGGCTGCGTAGAGTTGTGTCCGACTCATCCTGTAATCCAAATAATTTCAATAAATTTGTTGTTTCAAAGTCCAAACGCAAAGCGGTTATTGAAATAAAGTAGATGTAATCACTTCCAAATTTCAAGACACGTTTTTCTTAAATTAAAAATCCAATTTCAAGTCATGTTTTAGGCGTTTAAACTTTCAAAACAAATACGATCTCTGGTCCTCCGCCTCCTCTTATCTGATGACAACAACCTGTTTTACACTGAATAAAATAAGTGCTTTATACACTGAAAAAAATAATATACGGAAGTAGCCCGCTCAGTTCTTTTCAATGGAACGGTACACATAAAAATGGCCGCCGCTCGTTGATTTGAATGGCGGTGTCCTTTCTATCCAATTTAATTTCTATGGCTGAAACCCTGAACAGTGATTGCCCAATCATTGCTTAGCAACTGTAACTAGGTCTGTCAAGCTTTGGATTTCTCCACATTACTCCGTACAGTAGTAGCCTAAAGTTACTACATTATGTCGTGGTGTTAAATGTCACATTTGAAAAAGCCCAGTCAAAAGAGAGCCTTATCTCAGCAGCTCTGTTGCCGTGGTTACCCAAAGTGTCACCAAAACACTTCCCCTTCAGTTCTCAGAAAATAACACGAAGCTGCAATGAGGAACCAACTCATTCTCAAACCACTAAGACACTGGTTCCCAAACAAGGGATATAAGACAACTTTTAAAATATATATATACAATTCAATTCAATACAAAACATTTTACTTGCAATTTGCAGAGTACAATAACACACGTTTACACAAAATAGGAAAATTTCAAAACTAAAAAAAAAGGGTAACTTGTACACACGATGACACTGTATAAATGTAAATGCAAAAATATCTGTATACATTATATATATATTACAAATACCAGTGGTTCTCAGCTGGTCTAGTCTCAGGACCCACCTTTTTCATTAGACATGAAGTCGCGACGCAAATTTCTGTATGAAATACGAAATAAAAAGGCAGACACACATGGGAAATGTATGTCCTTCAAAATAAAAGCGCAGCATCAGAAATTTTGCTCAAAATGTATCAAAATGTCTATTTTTCCGCACTTTTCCTGCAATTTTTGCGTTCACAATTTGGGTTAATTATACAATTTATCAGTTGTTCTGGACTGTTATTGTTATGCGTTGAATATAATATGAAATATCTGTAAAGTATGTCACTTAGTCAGGGGTCGTCAGTTTACTCAACGATAGAAATTGGGAACCGCTGCACTAAGATATCATCATTACCCCCCAGTATGACCATATTGCACCGGGGGGGCGAGTAGTTTGACTCATTTTTTTGTTTATGTGTGTCAAACAGCATGAACTTCTTACTCGGCTGTATTTTCGGGCCATTGATGCACAACTGCATTTCCTCAGGACTCCTTGTGGTCTTTTCAGGAGGTCGTAAACATCAAGTATCGATCAGTGTTTCTAATGTTTCATACAGCAAAGTAAGATAACAAGTGGGGATGCACGACAAATTGTGACATGTGGCTACAGCAAGTGCTGCTGTGGTGTTAGCTCAAACTGTCACATGAGGCATGTATGTTTCTTAACTTCTGTGGAGCTGCAGGACAGAGAGTCCAGAACAAATGTCCCTACGGGAACATTAAAGTACATCTTATCTTATCTTATTTTATCTTATCTTATGTTATGTTATCTTATCTTATCTTATCTTATTTTATCTTATCTTATCTTATCTTATCTTATCTTATTTTATCTTATCTTATCTTATCTTGTCTTTAAGGGCCCGAGAACCGAACAGCATTCGGCCGCTGTGGAAATTGATAGGATTGTTATTATTCTCCCTCCAAATGAATTGCATTTTTGAGGGCCTAAACATGTATAAAAATGCATAAAACTCCCATCACAACTGGTGAAAAATGTTATGTGTCTCGTACTCAGATGTGACAAAATGGCTCAATATCACACGCCAGGGTCGGGATACAGTTTCTCTGACGTTCACAGAATTGACCAGAAAAATCTTTAGTTGAGGGCAGCCTCTCAGTTCTCTGGTGACGCGCCGAAGACTACGACTGGAGCTCCAGTTTTTCTACTTTAATTATATATATATATATATATATATATATATAAAAAATGTGCTTTCATCGCTATCGCTTCAAAAGAAAAAAAAAGCTTATTTTACTACATATTTCTAAAAAAAAGGGGTTTTACTCTGTCTTGGATCAACAGAACGTACACAGTAGTAATCAAGTAATCAATATTATTATTATAGGGTGTTCAGATCAGACGCGAATAAAATCATCTGCTCGGTTAATTCACGCGAGTTTGGACGCTGGAATCTTCTGTTTTCATCGCTTCCTTCGCGCGAGTAGTCCCGACGCATGGAAGTTCAGATATTTCAACTCATGCGATGATTTACATTGACTTCATATGTAATTCATTCACGCAAATTAATTTATTCGCACCCGGTGTGTACACGCTATTATGCTACTGGCAGCAGATAACTGACATAAGCCCTGCTCTACAGATAGAGCATCCACATTAATCTTTTAAACGTCCAGCGACTACGCTAACCAAAGATGTGATGAGAGAACTGATGGACAAACATTCCTCTAAACAGTCACACATTTCTACCTCCTAAATCACAGCGTGACACACCTTCAATCAGCCACAGGATAAACCTGAAATATACGTGGGTCCATTCATGTCTGTGCTACTCTCTGCTCTCACTGCCCCACCATCTGTTCAGGGTCTATGGTCTGCATCCCGCGCTGCTTTGGTTCGGACCTCCGTGCGCTGGCTGAGTGTGGCGAGAAGTGCGTCAGGGGTACGAGGCAGAGAAAGAGGTGATGGGGAGGCAGAGCAGAGAGCAGTAGGACGGGTGCAGAGGCTGGACTTGGCCAGGTGAGGGCTTGTAGGACCTCCAGTCTGAGCTGTTTCCTGGTTTACAGCACAGAGACACCTCACACCTACAGAAGATACAGCAGCGCCGCACGTGAGTCCGATATATGCATGCACAGGTTATTAAGTGCATTCAGGTACTGGAAGTATTTGCATTTTATGCTACTTTAAACTACATTTCAGGGGGGAAATACTGCATTTATTTAACAGCTGTTATTTCAGATTAGGAGTTTACATAAAAAAGCATATGATAACTGTATAAAATACACTACACTGGCTTATGAATTCTTACAAAAAAAGCAGTTCTAATAAAGATAAGGTGTATTGAAGAAAAGACCGCAGTGATAATGTTGATATTTGTTAATGTCGACCATAAACTCAGTATGAAATTGTTTACTGGAGCCAGTGGAGTCGCCCCCTGCAGGAGGCTCCGTCCATCTTTTTTTTATAAAGTCTACAGTCGTAATAAGCTGCTTCCACAATCGACCTATACGGCCGTTATTTTGGTTGAGGACGGTCTGGAAAATCCCGATTCTGGGACATCCCTAGTATTTCCCAAAACTATTGGTTTAAATATTCAGGAGATGAATTGTAATGGAGTATTTTCACAGTGTTGTTATTGGTGCTTTTACTGAAGTAAAGGATGAATGACAATGCTGCTGTACCTGGTGACACTTTGGATGAACTTCTTCTCATCCTGGTCCAGACACACAGCAAAAGTTGTCCCATCTTCTCCTCCGTTCACCTGCACTTTGTCCACTTTCACCTCTGATACGGAGATGTGCTGCCAGAGGGAGGGAGAGGAAGTGTGAGGAGGGGGGAGTTTCAAAGGGAGTGTGTGTATGTGAGATTAAGTTTAGTGTTTAATTTCACCTGGTTGTAGCCCTTTTTAGACTTGGAGCACTGCCTCTTCAGGACCTCTGTCAATATCAGCTGCAGACTTTCTATTCTTGAACCTGCACAGACAAGATTTGTTTAGATATCACAATGCACGCAGCATAAAAAAAAAACAAAATTCAATTGCTGGTACATGATTAACAGACTGGAGCTATCGCTGTCACACACCTAGCTGCTCGGGTTTCCTGCAGGCTTTATAAAGATTTATCGAAGTGCAAACCATCTCTGCGTGGGTCCACTGACTCCTCCCGCTGACAGCCACCTGTCATCGGGTGTAGACGATTAAAAATAGCTTTAATATGTGTTATTGTTTGTGTTGCGGGAAATCTGTGGGCGGAAAGCAGGAACAATACCTTGTTGTATGCAACACTTAGTGTTAAAGGAACAGCCTCCCGTTCTTTATCGATTCCAAACCTTTTGCTGGCTGCGCCTACAAAAAGACACATTAGACTCTGTGTGTGTGTGTGTTTGTGTGTGTGTGTGTGTGTGTGTTGTGGCTGTCTGGGTGCGTCAGTCAGAGTGTGACTCACCCATGGCCTTAACAGCTCTGGTTCCCGCAGTGTGCCCGAGCTCCAGAGAGTGAATAAACACTTCTCTTCTCCTCTCTCCTCCAGCCAGGGTCAGCTGTGTGCAGGACGAAACCACAGCATTAATTAGTCAGGCATTCACCGCAGTGTGTGTGTGTGTGTGTGTGTGTGTGTGTGTGTGTCTGTGTGTCTGTCTGTCTGTGTGGCAGGGCCGTTTCTATCTTTTTGGGGGCCCTTATTGTGTGAAACTACAATTTCCAAATCCTCAAAAGGCTCATTTATGGAAAATCGTGGGAGCAGTGTAGTTAATAGTTAATGCAAGACACGACAATAGAACATGACGAAGACATTTAAAAAATGGCGGAACGGGGAATGGTGATGTATTTCATAGATATAGAAATGTTTTCTATATCGATGTATTTAATGGGCGCAGTCTACAACGCTGCCTCCGCTGTTCCTTCTTTCTTAAAGAGGAACATTATTCCGACTTCCTCCACCGTCCTGTTTGTTGTTGTCAGAAACTTTGTTTTGGTGGATGTGTCATTAACATCTATTGCAAACGTAAAGACGCATGGAAGTATGTGGTCAGTGACGGTGACATCGTCTGAAATGACCGGATCTGAGAGAGAGGAGTGCTGAGTCGTGTCCCGGCTCTGCACTGCATGTCACGGAGACATGAGGAAACACATATTCAGGATTATAAGCCACCGAAACAAGATAATACAACAGTCTAAATGTACGCTCTATTTTTAATATTTTCACTGCTTTACTTCAGACAGCGCTTTCATTTGGCACTGTGCACGCGTGTGTGTGTGTGAGAGTGTGTGTGTGTGTGTGTGTGTGTGTGTGTGTGTGTGTGTGTGTGTGAGTGCGTGTGTGTGTGTGTGTGTGTGTGTGTCAGATGTTTAATTCATTTCACAGAGCAGCCAAGGACAAGAGGGAGATTTGGGTTTTGGAAGTGTGTGAATGTTTGGGAGTTTGGGGTTATGTGTGTGTGTGTGTGTGTGCGTGTGTGTGTATGTGTGTGTGTGTATGTGTGTGTGTTTGTGGTCTCTCAATGCCATCTGTTAAATACTGAGTCACCTGTGAGGTCTGCAGCACCAGTGCATGTGTGTCTCTCTGTGGGACTATTGTAATGGCTGTCAGAGAGAATTACGATTCGACAGCACAGATGCACTCGTATCCTTACATGCACATTAGCTGTAATTTTACAAATCCCAAAGAAATTAACAAGTAATATCGGTCTTTATCTTGCTCTGTTTGCTCATAATTAGAGCCTATCCAAAACGGATGCAGTGCCCTTTCTACTCTTGCATGTGTAACTGTGTCTTTATACTTCACCTTCTCAAGGGCTCATTGTGGAATAAGGAATTGGATCTTAATTAATGCTATAAACATAACAACCTATTAAGAATTAGTTTGTCTTTCATGAACTAATGATGCATTCTCATTCAACGTCTCTGCTGTGAATCGTCACTTTGCTAGAATGATGCTCTTCATTCCTTTAGGGGACACAAGTAATGGTACGGTAATCATGAAGTAATGTATTCTAAATTACAACGCCGTGCACCACTTTACTTGAAGGGACACACTAATGGAAACTAATATGTACATAACGGAAGTAATGACCAGTGGTGTGGCATTTAGCTATTTTATTATTTTGCAAACTAGGCTACAGGCACCGTTTTCTGTGGAGCGAGGGCAGCTCTGTGACACAAAGCAGTTTATTTAACTGTATTTTGTGAAGTGAAACAATAATGTAGAATATGGGTGAACAGCAGAGAAGTATAGGTGATGCTGCAGGAGTCACTGTGGATGTTTTTAACTTTTTGCTGTCATATGAATGTGAATATTGAAAAATGTATTTAGTATTGTAAAGGAGGTATTGACAGTTTTTTTTTAACATCATGGGAGACAATTAAATACTCATAAATGAGGCGCAGCATTATTAAGTGAAAATATATTGGCCCAGGGACTGACTAAATCTTTGGTGTCTAAGGCTGGAGCAGTCCTCGGTGTGCAGGAGGGCGTCGCGACCTTCCAAAGCCTATAAACAAATGTGTATTAAACCACCAGTTTCAGCCCTATTCAATGATGTCCTCGGCCCCATGGGAGCCCCGAGTCAGTGGACGTTGACCCCGCTTGCATCTCTTGTGATATATTCTCTCTGCCGTGAAAAACATCTATGTGTTTGATACACAAGAGATTTTGAGAGCAGCAGTATCACTTTAAATCTTACTTGCATGAAATACTGAAAAATGAAGACTAAAAAACAACACCATAGGTTGTTTGTACAAGCAGCAATTACGACCCATATTTATTGTTAGGCAGCGCCCTCTAGTGGCCGTAGTAATTCTGACGGTGGCAAAGCAGGAAGTCATGTAAGGACGTTTTAAGACTGAGAAAGTTGTGTCATGGACCCAGGAGACCGGTGGTCGTGTCCCGTTTGAAACTAAAACTAAACGGCGAGTTATTTCAACTTCACCTAACAAACGGAACTACGTCACGTTCTGCGTCACACGCGTAATTACGTCATGTATGTATGCACGGAAGTGAAGACAAATTACTGATTTGAACGCAAACCACGATCTTTTTCTAAGGAGTTTTTGTGCCTAAACATAACCAAACTTATTTAATCTACTCCCACCTCTGTTTCCCTCTTGCCTGTATTTCTAGGTATAACACACACACACACACACACACGCACACACACACACACACACACACACACACAAAGACATGTGGTGTTGGAGCCACTGAAGCAGAAATTATATCTATTAATCAAAGTAATTGTGTGTATGTGTGTTATTGGTACACAGGAGTGTGCCTGGGTCACCCTGTGCAATTTATCTGTGCATGCGTGTGTTTGCGAGTCAGGGGTTCATGGCGAGGTCACCATCTCTCTTTGACTCTCAATACACATTTAAATGCAACTCTTAATTACACTGGTAATTACACACACATTCAAACCCAGAGAAAGATGTGGATGGGGGCATGTGCACGGTGGGCGCACATACTGTATTTGAGTCTGTCTTGAGGTGATTCAACACATAATGAGATGGAGGGAAATGAAGAGGAAGAGACGCACATTAATGAATCACAGGGACGCCTTGATGGATGTTTAACGAGCAGCTTCTTATATGAAGACACAGATCTGATGCCTCGCAGATGAGCCGCCATGACATCAAATCTTTGTGAAATACATATAAATTAGGGATGTAATGATACCAAAATCTCACGGTACGATAAAAAGTCCTCACTACGATATTTATCACAATATTAGGCTCTGTTTTTCCTCGTCCCGGTGATCGGCACATCGGGTGATGCTGTCGGATGTACGTTAGCGTATTGGATGTGTTTCCATCCACATAACGTCGGCGATACACCGTTCTCGTCTAACACACAACTTTCTCTGGTCCTATTGTAGCTGAACGGGAATCTGCAAGCGGATCTTCCAGCTCGGACATTTAATTTCGCTGTCCAGTGTGACTGATTGGATGCTTGTTGTGCTAACCTCACATGCTGCTAATGGCGTATGGCGTAAGTTTCCCGCGCTACTCTATAGGGAGTCATCATGACGAAGCGTTTGCTTGAAATAAAACAGTATATTGACTTACCCTGCTGTGCAAGAATATTGTTTTCCTTTATGTTTGTCATTCACGTGAAAAAAACGTGGCGTGACTGATGCTTGCATTGGTACTAGTGAGATTTTTCCTCGCTTTTAATGGCCTCTTCATGCAGTCAAAACAGCAATGACAGTGACATAAATCTATGTTCTTGTCATAATATTTCACCAAGACTTATGATATTTTTGCGCAAAAACGGCAGATTTATTTACTTGCATGTCTCAAAAATAGCTCAGAGCGAAAGCAGTAGACTCCATGTTTGCTCACGGCAGAATGAACTGTAGTGACCTTTCTTGTTCAGCTGTCATGGTGGCAGCTGCGGCGCTTTATCACTGTTATCCTCTCATTTAGAGGAATAATTTGATGTTACGTTAAAGTACGTCAGTCCCACAACGGTATCGAGACATTTTTATCGCGATATTGCGATATATTGTTACATCCCTAATATAAACTATATAATCCAGTTTTTGACCTAAAATTGTATTATGAAACACATCATAAGATAATAAGATTACAGACTAAAAGAAGAAAAAAGCACAAGCGGGAGGATTTCAAGTGGAGTGGATTTTTTTAAAAAGTTGGAGCGGCGCCTTATCTCCCGCTCCAATTTCACTCTGGTACCACTCACACCATAATTATGAAGCATGCCCGAGCTCGCCCCAGGCTCACATTGTACATGGAGATGAGCCGTGCTCGCCCTCGTGCCCAGAGCACTGCCGGCATCCGGTGGATTCTTTGCCGGCGGGTGAACGAGGAGCTCCGGTGCGGTGAGCGTTTTAAACAAAGCGGGGTGAAATCTGAGTTGAGCGCTACATATATATATTGATATTGCATACACACTATACATTGAAACACACTTCCTTGCAGTGCTTAGCTAAAGACAAGTAGTTCTTTATTAATTGTGGCGTTTGCCCTGGTGCAAACTAACTGTTGCATTGATTCCCCATGGGGTTAGTATTGCATAGTTCTGAGCGGTACCAAAAAGCCGAAATATAAGAGAGAGGGGACAAAATGTACAGTCCCTACGTCCCTATAGAGAGGAGGGATGATTACCAATACCTGAATATAACTCTTCCAATGCACATATGGCATCCGAGTGTTGTAAATCCAAAATCCTGTGAAGCACAGTTTTTGTGTGATACTTTCTGCTTGTCTTTCATTTTGTCTTTGCATTAAAGTCTCTATCAGCCTGTCAATGCACAGGTCTGCTGGTTTTACAGGAGCATGTCTTTTTTTTTTTTTTTTTTTTTTAATCTGACTGTAACCTCCTTCTCTCTCTGCATCTTTCTTCTCTTTCTCAGAAGTTTCTCGACTTCAACAAGTTTTCTCCGCTCACAGCAATATTTAATTGGCATTTCCTCTTGGCAATCCAATCAAAGGGACCAAGAACATGAAATCGTCCCGTTTCCCCTGGTTACAGAATGAAATGGTTCCTGTGGTGTCGGGATGAGTGTGTTCCCATGACGACCATATGAGTTTTTGTTCCCGTGGTGATATGAAAGTTATTCAAGTTCTTTGATTTCCCAACGGACCAGAACAAGAGAGAAAAAAAAGATTCTGGAAAGGAGGGGAAAAAGAGGTGAGACATGAAAAAAAAAAGGACCGTAGAGTGAGTGAAAAGTGGTAAAAAGAGACGGATCCCGAGAAATAGATTTTGAGAGGAAGAGAATAGGTAGAGAAAAAAGAAAGGTAGAGGGAGAGAGGACTGCCGGCATGGCTTGAGGATAAAAACAAATTGTTGTTTTTCTGGTTTTCAGGATCAGTGGATTGAACAGTCCTGCAGCAATCTCAAGTTTATTGCCAAGTTTTATTGCAACACAATCTGCTCATCCATCCATCAATCCGTCTATCCATCAGTCAGTCTCTCCATACAACCATCCATCTGTCAGTTTTTCCTGATGTCCTTTTTTGCTTTCTTGCTTATGTTTCTTCTCCTTTCCCAAACCAAAGAGCAGATTTAGATAGTTGTTTTTTGGTTTTTCGGGCTCAGTGAATTGAACAGGCTTGCGGCAATCTGCTGTTATCATCAAGTTTCCCTGCAACCCGCACTCACAAGGAGAATTATCTTTTTTTTCCTTGTAGAGAAACAACAGTACATCTTTGAAATGTCAGCATTGGTAAAAAAAAAAAAGAAAAAAGTTTACCTAATAGTTAATTCCTTCATTTTTCAAAGAGCCATGTGTTCAACAAGCTAAATCTGTGCAAACGAGTATTTGATTTGAATAACGAGCCCTGGCTTAGTTCTGTGGAAAACATTATTGGCTAACACAGAGAATGTTAATTCCAACAATCACTGACTTATGTCTGCTAACAAATATCTTGCCGAGTACAAAGGGTCAGGGACCGACAAAGACTGGAAGCCATAGAGAGGCAGGGAGATTGAATGTTTATTTTAGTCTGTTTTCACAGAGAAAAGTAAGTAAAACCTTGTGTGTTGAACTTTAATCCAGCAAAACCATAATTGACAGAAATTTGGTTTAAATGGATGCTTCAATGCAGTAGTTTCTATAATAGTTTAAAGATTCTTCCCACACTTAATAACAGTATACTGTATATATACATTGATGGGAAGAGACCTAATCAGGCAAAAATAAATATTCAGTATTTGAATGCTTCTAAATAACCCATGAAATAAGGAATAGCAATCCAACATTATTCATTATGAATCAGCATTAATTATTATTAGTTAAAAATAATAATTAAACCCTGGCGGAAGTCCCCAGCGCCGCCCAAGATGATTTCAGCTCTCAATCTCTCTGAATCTGGCAAGAAAACACACTGATAATCTATTATAAACAGTATAGATATTTGATATGATATAAATGATCAGATTCTGCACTTTCGCTTTACACTTTGACTACTTCTTCCACCACTGTTCATTCTTCAGGTGCTCTGTTTTTTTTTTTACCCAGTGTTTTGTTGAAAATGGCCTAAATTGCATTGATTTTAGCCAAACAGGTCTTGGTGCCAATCCTGGTTAAACAGTCCAGAAGCTATTTGGAGTTTGCTATTCAGATTCCCTCTTCACATTTCTAAATTGCACAAACAACAGATTCTAAATGAGGCTTAAAGTAAACTAAGCCTCCGCCAAAGGCATCTTTTTGCCAGGTAATCTCCAGTGCATGTGTGTGTCTTGTCTGTCAACTATCAAGTATGAGGATATAATTCTGCTCTTTCATCTACAATCACCAGCACACTGATAATCAGGCTGATACGTATGCACGCACGCACACATGCACGCACGC
>JAOVVB010178150.1:711-11298 GCA_028570985.1 Heterobranchus longifilis | reverse complement strand
TGTGTGTGTGTGTGTGTGTGTGTGTGTGTGTGTGTGAGAGAGTGAGGAGCTGCTAACAGTGTTTTCTGCCATCAGAGATGCAGGCCCACTTCTACCAAAACATCGTGCTGACCGGAGGAAACACTCTGTTTCCAGGATACAGAGAACGACTGGAGGCCGAGCTGCGCTCGCTCGCCCCCGCTCACCTCCCCGTGTCCGTGCTGCAGCCTGCAAAGTAAGTGCACGTTGATTTATAGTTGCATGTTGCAGCCCACACGTGTAGCCGTAACATATAACTACACTTGGACAGATTCTCCACATCAGCTTGTGTTTCCAGATGTTGGGGCGTATGAGAAAAATGTTTTGAGAAAAAAACACACATTTTTATGAGAAGAACGTCATAACGTTTCAAGAAAAAGAACAAAAAAAGTGGTAAAGTTTCGAGAAAAAACACAAAATTTCATTTTCGAAACTTGTTTCAAGAAAAAAGTCGTAATGTTTCGAGAAAAAAACACAACAAAGCACAATGTTAGGTAAAGTGATTCCAGTGTGTTTTAGTGCCGTTTTAAGAGGTTTTATCATATTTTGATGATTATCGGGATAATATTATGAATCAGTTTTTTTGTGCAGGATAATTGTGACCCTCGTCTCATCGCAACTCTGTAACGTAAAGGAAAGAATGTAAACAGTTACTGTGGGGAATATAATGAAATCATGATGCATCCATTCTGAACCGTTTGTAGTTTCTCTGCTGCTAATAAATATCTAATATATATTCATGAATAATATGATATTGACTGTGTTGTCGTGCAGTCCGATCTGTTATCCGTGGGAAGGAGGGAAGCTGCTGGCCCACAGTCCGGACTACGACGAGATACTGGTCACGCGAGAGGACTACGAAGAGAATGGACATTTTATCTGTGAAGAAAAGTTTGATATTTGACAGAAACTCTTCGCTGTGGATTGTTCTGCATCATCACCGACACGTGGATTAACAAAATCTGGATCTTAATCTTTAGATCTCAATTCTGGTTCACTGAGAGGGTAAACAGGATCTGCCTTTAAAATGCAAAAGTAAAATGAAATGTTTTTTCTACAGCAGTTGTCTTTCATTTCAGTGTGTTATATTTGTTTTTATACCTGTCTGTGTTGATTTTACCTTTGTTATTGTTAGTAAATTCTGAAATTACATTTTGTTCAGACTATTAATTTGTATGAGGTCTCTGTTTCACCCCTCATGTTTCCTGTCTCTCTCCTAGTAAAGGATGTACAGTTATTTAATTAACTTGCATAAATCTACAAGAAACATTAACTAGTTTGGTCTAAAGAAACAAAATCTTTATTTTTATTGATATTTTCATGCAAAAAGAACAACAATACTTATACAGGGGCAGGGTTTTTCCAACGACACATATACTGTATGTAGTCCAGTTTCTCCAGTATTTTACATATTCATCATATCATTAATGTCAGTTTATCCATAAAGTGTATTTATTGACAGTTTATTGACAGTTGCAGTCCTGTAGTCTTTGCTGTATGACGGATTTCTTGCTAATAGGTAATTCATCAGGATTTTATGAAGGTATAATGTGACAAAAGAGCAACTTTTATTCCAAATATTTGAATTACCTCTTTCACAATATATTGCCAATAAAGTATACAGCTCCACCTCAACCAGCTACAACAGTAAAATCCTGCTTTTACATTAATGCACGAGTAATAGAGTATTTCTACAGTGTGGTAGGCATAATAATGTTTACTGCAGGAAAGGAAGGGTGTGTCTAGAAGGTGACCCTAGATTTGCAAAAACCGGCGTAAACGGGCAAAACTCTCGCGAGACTCATTTACCGACCACCTAACCCTAAACATAACATTCGAGGTTAATGCGTAACCATACCCATCTTACCATAATATTGATGGTTAATGCCTAACCGTAGCAATCTAACCTTAACTATCCAATATTAATACCTAACCTTACCCGTCTCGCGAGACTTTGGCAAATCTAGGGTTATCTTCACTAACTGATTAAGTAGCAGTAGTTGTGGCGGGAATTGAAGGACGTCGCTAGCTCGGTTAGCTTTGCTCCGTTTAGTTTGTGTTGAGTTTAGTTTCACTCAGAAAGCAGAGGTCCGTTTGATTTAAAGAGTTAACTAAAGTAAAGTTTTGTCCGTGTGTTAATGATATTTGTCAAACAGTAGCGGGATCCATTAGCCGCGACCAATAAGCTAACAAGCTAACAGCTAGCTGGGTAGCATTAGCTGAATCCATTCTGTGTTTCAGATTAAGCTAACTAAATAAAGATTGGAAGAATGGCGACAGGGAAAAGACAGATAAAGAAAAAACACCCCCAAGAAAAATTTGATAAAGTGTTTGATTTTACTCAAGAGGATGAAAAGAAAGAGCTGAGTGGCTCAGAGGATGATGTTAGAGACGGTAAGTGTAGCTATGTTAGCTTTTTTTCACAGCTAAGAAAATTAAACTACAGCAAGACACTAACTGGTCAAAAACACTGGTCAATTTTGTGATTTTGGTTTGTTATATTTCTCCTAGAATCACCAAAAGTTAGCATTGGGTAATACCTCATTTGCATATTTAAACATAACATTTCAGAAAACTTAATACAAAAATAAATGCCTTAATGTAAGTAACTTAATCAACTGGGGAAATTGCATGGTGATATCTATTAGTTCAAATGTAATGTCTCCACTTTGAATTTGACTGTTTCTGTCACCAGATGAAACTTCAGTAGTTGACAAGTTGTCCAAGAAGAGACCTGCAGCTGACTTTGAGGATGAGGTGGCGCCTGTGGATGCTGTGGGGTAAACATGTTATTAATACTGTTTTATTACAGCTTCATTAGCTATTGGTGGGGTTATCCCTGTGTCCCCAGGGTCTTATGTCTCTCAGTATAATAAACTAACATTGTAAGTGCTTCACAGTTCAAATTGCGAAAGGACGAAGAGAGATGGACGTTTAAAATGCAGTTTCAATGGTAACAATCTGTCCAGCCACTGTGGAGATATCAACGTTTAAAGTCAAGAAAACTGAAGTCTGTCTGCATGTTTGACAGCGTGGGTTTCAAGGAGTACAACATCAGTAGACTGTAAACTGTGGGTGATTTCAACATATTGACCTGGAGGCATGCATTGAATATTTGACCAAATAAAACATTGATGAGATCATAAAAGGTCATATTTAGAGGATATTGAGATGGGCAACAAAGGACCCTGGGAACATAGACAACGGTGAAATCTCTAACATTTTGTCACCTACTGTATATGTATATGAAAGTAATATTTCTCTTACCACACTTTCAGAAATGAGGTACAATCCATGTTGCAGAAATTTGGAGGTAAACAGTTTTGTGTGCCTGTTTTTTTTCTCCTGGTTGAGGCATTATGCAACTTAAATATGTTCTGTTTACTGATTACTTTACAGCAGGGTTCCCAAACTTTTTCAGCTCAAGATCCAAAAGAAAAATTCGGTGTCTCCCCGGGACCCAAAACTTACAAAAATACATCATGAATTGCCATGATATCTACATTTATAAACCATGTATTTGAAATGTATTTATTTAATTATAAAAGTACATCACAGCAATAATTAAATTTGCTGAGTGTATATTGTTAAGCTCCACACTGATCAGACCAGCGTAGCAAATAAGAATCTGCTTCTTTTTTAATTAGGAAAATTAATTCATATATCATAGCATTGTTGTGCATTTTATTCTGCAGATTGGCGACCCAATAAAAACAGGTCCCTGGGAAACACTGCTTTAAAGTGTCCACAGCATTAAATGTTGAAAAGTGTCAAATATTGTCAAGTAAAGTTTGGTACTGAAAGTTTAGTTTACTCTTTGATCAGGTGTTGATTGATTTTAATAACAATATTAGTGACTGTCGACTGTATGTAGTCCTTGTTAAACTGTTTGTGTTAAGAAAATATAAACACCAATACATGTGAGTAAGTTAACATATTGTTCAATTAGAAAACACTGTAGATTAAATGTGTTTATTCTCAGCAAAGTAATGTATTGAAAAAGTATTTCTTTGGTATCAAAACTCACATATTGTTTTGGCAACAGTATTAAAATAATTGTGACGTAATGTGACAGAAACACGTGCAGCGCTGTGACTTATTTTCTTCCAGTCGATATCAGCAAAGTGATGCAGGCCAAGAAGAAACGTCTGGAGGGTCTGACGAAGAACTACATGAAGGGAAGCCAGCACAAACTGGAGCAGCTGTGGAACAACTATCACACCCAGAGGTTTGAAAACCTGATCAAACTATTGATCACTGCAGCTAAAATAAGAAGGCAACGTAAGACAACTGACAAATACAACGCATGTAATGTTGGCATTTCACCAAACAACTTTTCAAGTGTTTTCACTGTCGTAGAAAACATTTTCAATGTCGGATTAAAATCGTGAGAGTTGTAGCGCGCTCCTGTGACCTCGATCAGGGCCGGCCCTTGGTGTAGGCCATATAGGCGGTCGTCTTTTTTTACAGAAGATTAAAAGATTATTTGCATTATCATTAATTCATCTTTTGAGATGATCTTTAAGATAAGAATCTCAGAGAAATCCTACAAATGGTCGTCACAACTCAGCAGTTTGAAATGTGATTGTTTGTTTGTTTGTTTGTTTGCAGGCAGAAGATGACTCACCAGTACTCCCAGCAGGTGTCGTCAGCGCTGCAGCAGTGGGAGGCTGAAGCCCAGCGAGCGGAGGAGCAGGAGGAGAAGTTCAACGTTTGTTCACTTTCTTGTTTGATTGGTTAGATCGCAGGTTTGATGCTCCGTGACTTCTGAAAAATCCCCTCTGATCAGATTTATTGTCGGCTCTCATCATCACATAACTAACTTTAACTAAATGATTCAATAATGGCTTCTATTTATTGATGAGTCTGAATACTGACATGGGAGAGAGAGAGTATGTTTGTGACTCTGTGTTTCCATAGAAATATAATTTAACAATTTAATATTTATGGTTCTGTCTGCAGAATGTGTTCAAACAGCAGCAGAAGATCCTGCAGCAGGCCCGAGTGGTTCAGAACCAGAAGCTGAAGACTGTCAGGGAGCTCTACGAGCAGTTTGTCAAGGTAATAATAATGATAATAATAATAATACATTTTATTTATATAGCACTTTAAAAGACACTCAAAGACACTGGTAAACATGTTACATTCTGCTGACACCTGCAGAAAAGAAACCCTCAAAAACATCTCATACTACACAGTATGGAAAAGTATGGAATTTTATTTTTGTAATTTCCAGGTCTGGATAAGTATGGAAAAAAGAAAAGAGAGTATGGATGGTAATATTTGTGTTTCCAGACTGTTGACCCTATTGTTTTCTAAAATATAAAATTCAAATCTGCAGCAAAATCTTTGATTTACGTAATATACATATCACAAATAACCAAATATTAAGCTCGTCTGAACATTTATGAGTTATGCAGTGATGATGAGGAAACCTTTATGGCTGCGCTCATCGTCGTTTCCATGGAAACAGTGAATAAACAAGGCAGCACAGATGCTGTGAAAATGAAATGATTTACCTTTTTTTTCAATTCATTCTCAGTTCTTATTTATAAAAGAGAAAAAAGATATTAGGGGAACAATATTATAATATTATTTATTAAATGTGTAGCACCGGTTAATTTACTTTTTGAGCAGAGATGTTTGACGGTGGCAAAACAGTAATAAACAAGTGACCATTGAAGACATTTCGTTATCAGATGCAGAACTGCAAGAAGGAAATGCTGACAGATGTGTTTGTCACCTGACTTCCTAAATGAAGACTGAAGTCAAACAGAAGCTGTTTTTGTGTTTCCTCCAGAACATGGACGACATGGAGAAGAGCCATGACGCTTTCCTGCAGGGGGCGCAGCAGGAGCTGAAGAAGGAGATGGCCATCCTGCAGAAGAAGATCCTCATGGACACTGTGAGTGCACAGGAGACTTTAACTCAAACTGTGAGGTCGTAATGTGACTTGCCAGCTTAATTATTTGTCCGTTTGTAGTTTTTATGATGAAAATAAACAAGGTAATGTAGTAAAAGTTTTAAAAAAATACTGACACATAAAGATATAAACACGACGTGTCCCATCGAACGGGTATATATGATGTCAGAAGTTATTGATGTTTATGTTGTCGACGTTTGTTTCCACAGCAACAGCAGGAGATGGCCACGGTCCGTAAATCGCTGCATTCCATGCTGTTCTAGCCTGCTGTTACCACGGCAGCGGAGATCGTTCCCACGTTAAGGATGGTGGTGTTGCCATGGTTACTGTAGTCCTGTAGCGTTGTCATGGTTGCATAGACCATATTTACAGAGTTATGTTTTCATATCGACCATGTTCTCAGTTCTGTTACGGTTTGTGATTTCAGCGACTTTTTAATTGTTTAATAAAAATATGAATGAATTTTCTGTTCTACCTCTGATAGCTGAGGTTTCTTCTAGTTCTGCTTTATTTATTTTATACAAGCGAGAACTCTCCAAGTTTCAGATTTTAATCAGAAACAAAGATATCTTTATTATTATTACAAATGCTTTGTAAGAATTAATTTGTAGACAACTTTAATGATCATACTGCAAAATATAAAACTGTGAAATGAGCTCTGCACCCTCTGAGAGATTAGAAAATGAATAAATAAAGGATTGTTTTTCCAGCCCAGTTTGGTGCAGTCTTTCATTTTAAACAAATATTAAGTGTGTTGTTGCAGTACGTGCCTATATGACTGGGAAATAAAATAGAATAATTTTGCAGAATTGCTGCATTTTAATACCTTTTTAACGATGTGGATGCCTTTTTATTCAGCAGCCGAGATAAAATAACACTTTGTCATCCATCTACACTCAGTACATAAAGGAACACAACTGTTTCCCTGGTCCCCGGTGCTGAACAAAACAATGAAGGAATGAACATGAAGCGCAAACAAGACAAAACAAGCAGTGTTGAGGAGTAAAGGATTATCATTGAGACCATTTTCAGGAAGTGACAACTAAAGGAGCAAAGTATGGTTAGCATAAAGTTCCACTCATCTCTTTTTTACCCATCATAACATAATTTTCATGATGTTAATCTGTCACACTCAAAATGTTGTAGACCAATATAAACCAGCTCACCCATAAGGGTTATTATTTAAGTGCCTGAGATTGGCCAGTTAAACATGCCACTATTCTTATATAATGCAAAGACATGAAAAATCAAATTTTCCCCTTCTTTTTTCTGAAATGTTGCTGCATAACAGGAATGATCCTCCTTTGGGTTAATGTATTCAGTGCAGTCTATAAGAGGACATTTTATTTGGTTGCGCTGTGTTCAGTCTCATAATTCAGTTCACATCGCTGGTCCACCTTTTTAAATTGTATTTACAGATACAGGGGCATAGTTACTAACTCAAAAGTTAAGGATACATTGCTAAAATCACAGAACTGGTCCACATTTAATACATTGTAAAAAATAAAATTTGAACTGTTTTCGGTACTTGGGGTCGTGTCCAGAAGGTTACCCTAGATTTGCAAAACCATACATCCATGGCGAAAACGGGCAAAAAAAGACTAATTTCCCGACCACCTAACCCCAGGGAATTCCTTGCCTAACCATACCACTCGAGGGTAATGCCTGACCATACCAAAACCTTAACTATCTGAGATTAATGCCTAACCTTACCCGTCTCACGAGACTTTGGAAAATCTAGCCACGACCACTTTTTGGTGTTACACCGCCGGAAGTTCCCGCACTTGTTTTGAAGTGCACTTCCTGTTGTGAATCCAGCGGCTTCTCCATCTCCCCTTCTCTCACCACAGATCGTCCGTTAACAAACCCAAAAAAGGACAGAATTAAGGTAAAGTTAACATATGACACGAGTATAATGTTGTTATCTTTAGTAATAGTGAAGTTTAATTGATTTTTACACCGATTTATCGTCGTGTTTGTGTATCTGTAGCTACTTTGGCTAGCTCTATGCTAGCTCTCTATGCTAACCAACTCAGCTAAGAAATGGACGCTATTTCCATGTAGCAGGTTTGGCAACAAAAAAGAGGATTTTAATTCAAGCTTTGTGTCCCCTTTTAGCTCCTGGTCACTTTATTCGTGTGATATGTAGAAACCATGACATTAGCTTAATTATTCAGCGCTGTGTTTGTGTCGTTAACCTCTAATTCTTTCTCAGGTGAATTTTAATCTGCATCTGGATGTCATGAGTCTGGAGGATTCCAGGTGATTGTAGACTTGAGAACCAGGTGTTTTAACAGTGGTGCAGGAGAATGGAGGAGCCTTTAGCAGGCAGTTCCTCTGAGCCGGACAGTCCTGGAGGTCTGAACCGAGGATACCTGCTCGAGCCCGCGGAGGTCTTCCATGATCTCTCCATCATGGTCCCAGAAACACCCAGGTAACATGGCTCCTCGTCTCAAACATACATGTGTTATTAATACAGACAGCAATGAAGTCCAGCACTGCTCATACTACACACTTTATTCAGACTCACAAGAGGGTCTATAGAATAAAAAGAAATAACAACATGCATATGTATGTAGATAGATATATTTATTTGTCCTTTTGGAAATTCATCTCATGTCGTACAGCAAATGTCAGATAAATAAACAGACAATAATAACAACAGCTCCACCAACAGACAAATTAATATTGTCCTATTGCACCATCCCATTAAAATGCTCTACATATTATCCTATATTATATTATATTAAATTGTGCACTGCAGCATCCACACACACACACACACAGGTTATTTAAGTGTAATATTAGTCGACACAACAGTTTGGAGGGATGTCACCCTGAAACATACATGAAACATGTTTCAAACCCACCATCTGGTTGTGGGTTTGTTTATTTAATATTTATTTATTTTGGCGAAACAAACTGTTGATTTAATGTTAAATTTTGGTTTGTTTGTGTTTATCAGCCCACAACTTGGCAAACGGAGGAGACACGGTCGCACCACAGAGGAACATTTCAATCCGGTAAGTCACCGCGCTGAAACGTTCAGTATTTTGATTAAAATTCTCACCGACATCGGCTCTCAATTCAGTACATCAGGGTGCTAATTTCATACTTCAGTCCGCTGTGTGCTAATATAGGCAGTGTGGCAAATTATGGCCTGATAGCAGAGTAAAGTGTGTATGAGATTATGGAGTTTTTGTATTTTAAAAAGTCATATCAAACAGGCAAAACCGAAGACAAAAGGTGACATGTATTCATGTTAAACTTGCACAAATAAACACTTTTTACTTCAAAGTTTTTAGTATTTTCTCATTTCTCAGTGACTTCAAGAATAACAAGTTATACAAAAATAAAAAAATGCAGTTGCTTTTTTATCTCAGAAACTTTACAATTCCAAAAATAAATAGTAAAATTACACTGTAAAACTGGTATTTCATATGATTTTTCAACAAATTACACAGTAATGCTTGACACAAGTTTGACTTGGTGTGCAGGATTACTGTCCATCAGTAGCAAGGTTTGTTTGTTTGTAGAAAAAAATAAGTTTTAAAAAATCGATTTTTGGAAGCTGTGAATCGATTCAGAATCTTACTGTATAAAAATCTCAATTCTTATGTTGTGTTCACACCAGACGCAAATAAAATAATCTACTCGTTAATTTGCGTTTGGACGCTGGAATCTTTTGTTTTGACTCGCTTCATTCACGACATTACTTTCTGCAGAAGTTGTGATTTCTCTCCTCTGTGTGTTGTGACGTCCCTGCTGTGTGTTTCGGTCCTCAGGTGGCGGTCGGCGGTTCTCCAGGACGACCAGAACTTTCACATAAATCCAAACGCAGACGTCTGGCTGCAGCGACGGGAGAGCAGAGCGCCGGCTTTGTTCCAGCTTCGTCTCTGAGGACGTATCCTCTGGGCAGCTGGCTGGAGGCCCCGCTGTCCACCGCCTCCTGCTCCTCCTCCTCCTCCTCCTCCTCCTCCTCCTCCTCTTCTTCCTGCTCCTCCTCCTCCTCCTACCTCACGCCAGTATCAGAGGAAGAAGTGGAAGACGTGGACTCTGCTGTGGCGGGCTCCACGGCAGAGTCCAGTCATGCTGGTCTCAGCCAGAGGTTGATACAAAGTCTGGCGGCGGCGTCCCCGTCCACGTCGTCGGACTCTCTGTCCTTCCTGTCTGCAGAGGAGAGGAGGTGGCTGAACGGCGAGCAGGGAAACACCTCCACAGGTGAGGAGACCGTGTAGATATTCACATTCTGTATCAACACACTTTCCATTAAAAAAAAATGCAAGCTCCGTTTGGGCTGAGCGATTTTTGATCAATCATTTATTTTTCTGCAGCACCGGAGCAGATCGTCATCAGTGACGACGAGGAGGCCGCGGTCCGCGCTGCGCAGGAGGAGGAGGACGAGGCGTTTGCTCGCAGCCTGCAGGTGTGAAAATGTCCTTCATACCGTGTCTCTTGTTCTTTCTTGTATGTCAGAGTACCTGCAGGGCCTTACAAGTATTGAAAAAGCATTACATTTAATATTTTCAAAATAAGGCCTTAAAAGTATTGAATTTCATTTACAGAAGCCTTAAAAATGTTCTTGTCCTATCGTAGGATTAAATAAATACCGTGATATCATAACGTCATAAATAAATGCTTTTGTT
>JAOVVB010178139.1:0-11299 GCA_028570985.1 Heterobranchus longifilis | reverse complement strand
CTGCAGGTGCTGCAGGAGCTGCAGGTGCTGCAGGAGCTGCAGGAGCTGTAGGAGCTGCAGGAGCTGCAGGTGCTGCAGGAGCTGCAGGTGCTGCAGGTGCTGCAGGAGCTGCAGGTGCTGCAGGTGCTGCAGGAGCTGCAGGTGCTGCAGGAGCTCACACTGATGAGCTGCAGCCGACTCAGAGATCCTTTAAAATCAACTCTCTGCTTTACCTCTTTACACCAGCAGCCTGTTGCACCAGCAGCCTGTTGCACCAGCAGCCTGTTGCACCAGCTGCGTGTAAGTTCTGTCTTAAGTTAAAGTGTTTAGAGTGTGTAAGTCAGCGTGTAACATCCACACTAAACCATATGTTGAAACTAGGTAGTTTGACATCGTTACACTGGCCAAAATAACCACATTAACCAAAATACTGTCACAGAAAATGAGGTTTTCACTTCCTGTGTCCAATCATTGAAAAGCTCTATTCTTGATCAAATGTTTATTATTACCGTTCTCTTTATACATCCATGATTACAGAGTTGACTCTCGCAGCTTTGAACACTTTGCTAGCGATAGCGAAGAGGCTAACGTTCATCACCGAACGACAACAAAAAGTTACGTTACATAAACTAGGACAGCATTATGATTAGATGATAACTATACTCTATACAAACTCTGCAGATAAATAACAACAGAGACATCGAGTGGTGAAACCATCAACTACAACAAGTTACCTTGTTGTTTTTGGGCAGATTAAATTATAACGTTACTGTACAACAAACACATAATGATAGCATACACTGGCACACCGTCATAAAATAGTAGTTAATTAGAAAGGTATCTAACCCTGTTTGCTTGCCAATGTGGCATATTTATAAGTAATGTCCCACTTATGTGTTATTTTACATGTATGTACTTTATTTTGCATGTTTACAGATGTAAAACAGACGCTGTAATCGGCTCCTCCACCTTTCAAAACGATATGCGACATGACAGCCTGTTTTACGGAGGACTTTACGAAGTGTTAGGTGTGAGATTTAAGTTGTAACTTTTGCCTACGTTGGAACTCTCAGCTGGTGCAACTCTTAAAATGTTAGTAGAGCGTAAACTCCGACTTAAGTTAGAACTTACGGTCAAACTAGACTACGTCTGAACGTACACAGAGCTGGGTCGACCCGGTGCTGCTGGTCTGATTTAGCTGAAGGTTGACGCTGCTGACACTGGAATCAGGATCTCTGAGCTGCTGCTGATGTTCAGGGAGTCACTCAGCACAGCGTACAGTTCTCTATTACAACATTATATTAGAATCACAGTCTCCTCAACAATCACTATATATGTGCTTTAAAAGCAGCAGTCGTTCAGGGTCATCCTAAACAAGAGCAGGCTGTTAGACGGAGGAGAACTCGGAGGTGGTCGGTGTTGTAGTCTGACAACTCAGAACAGACATGCATGACCTGATTTGTCTCTAAACCCAGCAAAAACATTGCAACCACAGGATCATGCATAAAAAAACAGAGGCCGCACGTAGATAATTTGGTTCACGAATTTACAATTTAAGTCGAATCTGTACACTAAATATGAAGCTAGAGCTAGGAGATGCTTAGCTTAGCTTAGCTTAGCTTAGCTTAGCTTAGCTTAGCTTAGCTTAGTTTAGCATAAAGACTGGAAACGGGGAAACAGCTAGCCTGGCTCTGTCCAAATGTAACAAAGTCCACCTCCCAGCACCTCTGAAGCTCACTAATTAACACCTTATTTCTCATCTGTACAAAAAGATTAATTGTGAAAACGTCAATTTTCTGGTTTCACAAAGGGCTACATACGGGATCTATTTCTTAGCAGGGGGCAGCGACTCCCTACAGTCTCCGCTGGTTGCCTGGCAACCTCAAGACACAAGTATGCTCATCAAACTCCCCGCAAGAACGCAAATTCCCAAAAACCTATTCATACCAGCAGCGACACAAATTTGTGACAATTATTCAATAAAACGTTCGCAATTTGCACATCAGAGGAGCAACTACTGGGAGGAGATCTTTTTTTCCCCTCGAGGGACACGTGTCCCAGAGCAGCATCTGTCGGAGGACAGTTGTGTAGAGTTTAACGTTAAGTTGCTGTCAGATAACATGAGTTTCCTTTTATTAAAATGCTCGGAGTGACTTTGAGTTCCCTCTGGTAAATATTTAGGTGGTTTATATGTCTCGGGCTTTTATTGTGAAAGGTAAGAAAGAAGGAGTGGATCTGCTATGTGCTGCCTTTAGACTGAAAGGAGTCACCAAGTTTGCCGTGCAGGCTCGGACTACAGACTGTAAACAGGAGCCTCCGTGTTGTTGTTTTATAATCATCAGTAAACAACACAACGTGATTGGTTGATAATTTTATTCGCGGTGCGAAAGCTCCGAAAATCGACCTCGATCTGGAAAAAAAAAAGACGTCGCTTTTTCTCCGTGTAACATTCAGGTTCTGTGTGTAAGAAAAACAACGGTCAGAAAAAATATATTGACGTGCAAATGAATCGCATGAAAAACACGTGCCCGTTCTGTATTAGGCCTTAAGATGTGAACATGTGCTGGATCTAAACTCTGTCTCCCCCTGCTGAGCAGCGGCTCGTTCTTCTGAGGCAGACCTTTAAATTAACAAAACAAAATCATAATTGCCAAAAAAAATCAGCCCAAAAACAACCGCCGATATAATCGCTATATATATTCGTCCAATCGCCCAAAAACACTCCTTGCATGGAGACGTAACGTCTGTCTGGTGTTCTCAGTGTCTCACATTGTCCTCTCTGCTCCGCTCCTCTTCAGAAAAATGCCCGAAACTTACTAACTTCCTGTTTCAAAGCAAGTTCCAGAATTTTAAGTTAGAAGTTATATTCCGAGACCCACTACCAAACAAAACCATTACAGTTAGATTAAAGATTTGAAGCGTGTGTTTTTTGAGGGTGCGGTCGTATGAGGTAGTTATACATAGTTAGTGTATGACCTTCATATGACGGCGGTCCTCCGGTGTGGAGGATCAGACAGGAGTCATACCTGATCTCTGAGGAAAACACCTATCAGGCATTATTAACCACCTAAAGAAGATGATGCAACAGTTTAAATGTAGAGCTGCACGATTCTGCTCAAAATGAGAATCACAATTTCTTCCACTCAAAATCAAGATCAGGATTTTCTCCCACAATTCTTAGGGACACCAATTTTTAAAGAAAAAATGTTTATTGCGGTCCATATTGTCTTCATGCAGACAGTACAGGACATTTCCCACTGATGTTTTTGTGGTGTTTCAGGTGACAGCATGTTGTGACATCATGTTGTGCTGCTGGTGTTTTTTTTTACTTTACTGGACAACTTTTTTTGGAAGACTTAGGTGCACATATTTGGTGGGGAGAGCATACGTTTTCCAATTAAAATTATGCAATTTCACATAATTTTGGTCCATTATTATTATTATTATGAACACTCATCCTAAATATGCAACTCCTCAAAGCAAATATGGCCGAATCGTTGTCCTGCAGAAGTGAGATTGTGTAAATGTCTCAATCAAGATCACAATCTTCTAACGATTAATCGTGCAGCTTTATTTAAATGTACGCTATATTTTAATATAACCGTTTTACTTTGCCGTCAAACAGCTGGTAGACGAGCTCGTGTGCGGGTCAGGATTCCTGTCTGATCCTCCACCCCGGCAGACCGCCGTCGTATGAAGGAAATACACTAACTACCTCAAACGGCCGCACGTCAAAACCTCCAAACTATCACGTTAACGTATCTTCAATGAAAGTAACGAGCCGTTCTCTGAAACTGTTTCTTGCTGCCAGTAAAAACTGAATCCAGTTCTCTGATGGGTTCTTGCTCCTAAAGTTCCTTTTTTTAGGGGACAGTAATGGTCGAGTAGTAATTAAGATTTTTTTTTCTTTTTTTCATACAAATGTTTTAATGTGCACTTTATGCCACAGTTTGTAATAATTTCAGAATCCATTGTCACACAGTCAGCGCGTTGTTTCCCCCCCACTGCGACTGAAAGATGTCAGTATTTCACTGTGGTGACTCTGCACAATGGGTTTTACTTAAAACATGAATTTAAGTTGTGCATCTGTTTTTAACTCTGCATTTGTGTGACATTAGTGTTTCATTAGGAGTTTGATAGACATAAACTGCTTTTCTATTGATATGGATTGCGAATTACATTAACTTTAGTGCTGACAGCTGTAGTGCTGCTGTGTGGAATGCTCACTATATATATATATATATATATATACATATATATACACACGATGCTGTAAAGTGACCTTTTAAGTATCTTCTTGAACTGAGCTGGACATTTCAAATTTTGGTCTTGAATTTCAATTTCTAGAAGCAAATGATTTCTATTTTTATATGTGGGGGAAAAAAAGGCAGTAGCATGTACTGTAACATAAAGGTATATACTCTGAGGTCTATTAATTGTTGGTTCAGTAATATGAAACAATAATAAATAGTTGAAATGATGTGTGCAGAGTGCACAGTTTCTTCTTCACGCTGCAGACAATATGATCCTCAAACTGAACGTGGTGTGTGTTTAATTTGGGCGTGGAGCTGTGGATCTCAGTGTTGTTGGTGGTGTGACGCCCCTGAGGGGCTGCAGGATGAATCTCAGCAGTGGTGAGATGATTAACATGATAGGAAAGGAAAAAAATGAATTCCTGTAACACAGAATTATGTTGTTTTTTTCTGATTTAGCCTGTTTTTCCTCCTTGTGAAATATTTCCATATAATAACCATAATTACACCTCCACAGGCCTCTAAAAATTATTCAAATAAATTAATCTGAGAGGGAAAATGAGTGATTAACATATGCAGCCTAGTTTTATGGGATCACAAGCCAAAAACTGGGAATCACAAGCTCAAGCGTCGTGTCTATCCTGAATTGCCTCGTTTGTTTTGTACATTTTTCAGTGAATGTCAGTTGTGCGTGAGTCCATTTTCTCTGACAGGTTATTCCTCTAAGGACTAAACAGGTTTGAACACTGATAAAAAAAAAACAATATCCTGCTTGATCTACTTAAAAAGAATTAAGGCAACTTTCTGCATCCGATGTAGATCAAGCAAGACTATAGTCTTTGTATAAATGACTTCATTTTTTGTACTAAACAAAATTAATTTGCAAGTAAAGTCAATTTAATTTTACTATGCAGATCAAGCAGGACTAGTATATTATAATGATTTTAAGCCATAATTACACCTTCTGTTTCTATGAAGATCTTTTTAACATGAGGGACCGTTAATTCTGTCACATCATTTATCATTTCAGTGATGCAGTGGTTTCTTGTCATTGACTGGGTGAGAGATCTTTCTCCACCAGAGCCCTGATTTTGGGACCATGGAGTCCTGAAGGACCAGGACTGATGTGGTTCAGCGCGACCCACAACACTCGTGGTTCTCAAACCCTCGGTTCCTCCCATTTTGCAATTACATTGGAACAATGTAAGTAGAACGAGACTATTTTTTGTTGTGTGGGTGTAGTTTGGCTTGGATTATGTAAATACTTGTTGTTAAGGAAAAAATGAACTATGTCTTGTTTTTTGAATGAATGCAGATTAACTTCAAAACTAGATATTTTCATGAAAAGGTACAAACTTTTTTTTATTGTTAAATCACATATTTAAAGGCCCTATGTGGATTTTTTGACTGTTTATCAAACAGTCTCAATTTACTACCTGTGTCTCTATATGACCTACATGAACAAATGAGCCCATCAGCGTGAAGATTCTACATTACTATATTTCTATGTAGTTATTCAACATACATGTTCCCGGGTCGGGAGCAGACGATGGAGGTGCCTGTGTTTACATCATGGACGCAGTTATTCAGGCTCACAGAACTTTATTTTTCAAGTTAACTTATATCTTATGGTTTTGGCTGATACTGGAGCAAGACGAGCAAAAAGGACAAAGAAAGAAATGAACGAAAAACAGAACAACTAAAAGGGAAAGTGATCGAGGGCAGGTGAAAACGTGAGTCAACATCGGTCGCTAACAGGATCTGAAAGAATCAAAAACCGATGCTTCCTCCTAGACAGGTATGTATTATGTCTTTTTTATTGATGAAATGCATTAGGAGATGTGGTTGTACATCAGTATATGAAGTTACGTCCTCTGAATACTTGGGCTGGTAACGTTAGCTAACATGCTGCTACAAGTATGTTAGCATAACAACATACAGTTGGTTCAAAGATACCGAATGCTGAAGATCCCCTGTTTTCAAAAATTCCTATCTTCATCTTCTTCATAATTGAGTGATTTTTCCTAACCACACCATGTGTTGCCCTCGGTACCGGGGCCGCTCGTTAAGTACCGGATCAGTACTCGGTATCGGCCGATACCCAAAGCCCAGGGATCGGTATCAGAACTGAAAAAGTCAGATCGGTGAGTCCCTACTTAGCTGCTAATTTCTGCTGAAACTGCTGAATGTGGACAACGTTATTGTTTACTGATATGTCGCGGTCCAGCCACATACTGGTCTTTTTTCAATTTTCACACAACTATTGGTCTGTACAGACGAGTGTAATGCTATGAATTACTTCAGGGAGAGAGCCCCCCCCCACCAACACATCATACACACTAGTCCTTTCCGAGCATACTCCCGCCTTTACACACCCATGTGTGTATTTGAATACTATTTTGTGTCGTGGTGACAAGTTCATGGTAATCCCTTATTCAAGAAGCAACTCATTGGCTTGTGATGGTGCCAGTTGTGAGGGAATCCCATCGGTGGCATCTGTTCAGTAAAATGACAGAGGAGAAGATCCTACACAAGACAATACAGCTGCAGTTTTCAGTAGTCTGTCAGCTGCAGCTCTAGGAAACAGGATGTGGGGTTATTTCCGATGAATCCAATTACCTTTCTGCTAATGCACAGTCTTAACAGTTGTGAAAGCCAAGTGCAGATTAGGAGCGTATGCAGCTGAACGATTTCTACTGTCAAGCTAAATCAGATTTTTCCAAACCGTGCTTCATTTTTCACAAGCACAATGGGATCAACCTTTTCATGACGATCAAATCATGGACTAAGTGCCTGTGATTTGTCCCTCCCTAAGGAGCTCTGATGAGATTAGTGCGCTGACGTGAGGAGTTTGATTTCTTTTTCTCCTCTATTGTAAAACCAGACTTCAGGCAAAGAACAAGTGTAAGATGTACACTTTCTGGCACAGATCAGATGACTACTTTGCACAAGATATTTCAGACCTGGGAGTGATTTGAAGTAATGTCATTGCACTCAGCAAAAAGTATGCTTTAGATACAGATGTAGGTGACATTAGGGCCGGAAACTGTCTTGGTGTAGGGTGATCCCAGTCCTTCCACTGCACCCTGTACCCAGATGAAGTCATGTGGTTGTTAAATCCAATTTAAGCTGGCAGTGTTAAGTGCAGTAGCAGATGAAACCAGAGGGGGGTGGGGTCAGCCTGACCTGTTGCACTGATGACATTAATTCTCTAATGAGGATATCTCGGTCAGAACAACGGCAGTACATTGATTCATTGATGTTTAGGTATTTGTTGCATTTACTTTGCATATTGTCTGTGCTTTTTAATGCCTTGTGAAAAGAACACACTGGTTCATGTTCTTATTTTCTTCCTGTGTAAAACATCTACAGATATTATTTTCAAAAGTTAAGACATTCCCCCTGTGCTTGTCCCAATTTTACACTTTGTTGTATTCCAACAGAAAACATTCAAACTGTTAAATCACAGGGGACGGGAACGCGATAGAACAGCTAGAGAGAGAGCGAGAGAGAGAGAGAGACTCAAGGGATTATCATGCGTCAGTTCAAGAGAATGTCTCTCATCCCATTGCTGGCCATCGTCAAAGGGAGCTCAATGTTTCTCCACAGAGAAACACGATTAGTTGCTGTTAGTGGTGACTGTTAAGACGACCAGAGGACAACTTTAGTTTTAACTTCTCATCAAGAATTCAAGCTGCCCGTCTGGCTTTCGATGCCATGATAAAAAGATTTGACAGACGAGGCTTTTGGTGCCATTGCGAAGAGTCGCACGGGAATGGACAGTGGCTTTTCCGCAATTCGTAACTCATGGGAACTCTTGGGCTTGTCAAACTCCATTTACTTGGAAATGTGACGCTGACGGACTCATTAAAGAGGAAAACTTGAGACATTTTTTTTCCTTTGGACAGTTCACCAAAGTGACTACCTCAGATCATGCATCTGATCAAACCTTTCCTGATGACATTGTCTTGTGGAGTTCTGGGGAATCCTAAACTCTATGGCATCCTGAGAAGAGTTATTCAACAATGACAGAGGACTGGGAGCATGTGTGGTGATCTCATGCCTCCCCCGTGACCTCTAGGGAAAGCTGACTGAAAGAGATAGAGGTCAATAGCCTCGCAGGATTCAATCTTCTGTCTGGTACGATGAGACAACGTATTGCAGCAGGCCGGTGGACATAAACTCTAGGTCCTCCTGGAGTTGTCCTGGCACCCCACAAGAATTTAAAAAGGTGTGTGGGGGCAGGGGAGGGTTTAAATGGTGTTAATAACAGAGGAACAAGGTGAAGGTTCAAAGGTTCGGGAGAATGGAGTGTCCGGACTGGGTGAGATTCCGTTCAGGACTAATAAAGGGGCTCTGGATTCACCGGTCATGTCCATCACCAATATTGAGTGTGATGAGTGTGAGGAGTCAGAAGAGGAGGTTGAAGTTGATTACACACGAAACTATTGGGAGGATGAGGACGATATCTACCAGGAGTTCGAGGAGTTGGACTTCGAGGCCCTGCTGGATTGCTCAGACACGCAGAGCATTGCCTCAGACGATTCGTTCTATCCCCCAGACAATACAGTTGTGCCAGTCTGCCAATTCCTGTGTCGCGCACCGAGCCCCGACAGCCCTGAGCCCATTTCCTTCTTTAATGCCTGCTGCAACAACAACCCTATCATCGTTAAGATTATGATCAGACAAGGAGTGACCGAAGAGGAAGTGAAAGAGACGGATCGGAACAGACGAGTAGGTCTCTGGGTTCAATGCATTTTAATGAAATGTTTGATTTTCAGGCACTTCTGGCTTTATTTTCACTGCTGACTCAAAACTGGCAAAGTCTAGTTTATATTTTACACGTCCGCGTATGCGCAAGGTTTGTGTGACGTAAATATTGTCATCGCCTATGACCGCGACCCTTGGTGTGCGTGCTGCCCGAAAAAGGTGACTGTGCGCCCTGTACACATAGCAAGCTCTGTTGTTTCTGTATGCAGAGAGCTCTGTACAGACTCAAAGAACTGGGGTTACATCCAGGTAATTACTCTGTATGCACCGCTAGCTGGTTTGCCAAAGAGAATTAGAAGAAAATAAGAAGAAAATAAGACCATCTTAACAAAACAGACGCTTGTTTTGAAGAGAGGTTGTTTGAGGAGATCTGTGGTACGTGGACGCGTACGACCAATCCGGCTAGCATGTCAGGGGCTTTATTTACTGGTGTTCCATGAGCATCAATCTTAAAGGACTCTATCAGTGTTTGTGTAAGTGTTAGCTGTCTAAATCATCTGTAGATTTTGATGGCCCAATGGGAGCACCCTAGTGACCTGTTCCTTTAAGTAACCTGCTGTATAAGCTATAGTTTAAAGAATATTGTCGATCCAAGACGAAACAGACGAAACTGACGGAAGGGCTTGAAAAAGGCACAATTACAAATCTGTCTGCTACTTCAGCTCCACGGACAGCACCACAGATTTATCAAAACACAGCACAGTTAAGCCTGAAACATGGTCCACGCAAGGACGCAGACGCTTTGAGATACGCAAGATCAATTTCATGCATCGAGCTGCAGTCTGTGCGTTGCTGCTAGGAGCGCTGTAGCATGAAACAACAAGAAAACGCTGACTGCTTCTGTTTGTGTCCATTTCCGCTCAAAATAACCACGGCGACCAGTTTGACGAAGCTCCAGCTGAACATGTTGGTATGCATCGCCATATTTAGGACACGTCGTCCCCTCTTCATTCAGACACACATCCCATCACCTTCTGTGCAGAAAGCACAGCCGTACACATTCCTCTACAGACGCTACGTTTGTTTACTACTGTGGTCATGGAAACGCCACCAATATCTCCATATTGCCTCCGTGAGGACTGATGTTTGTTACCTCCACCGGTGTGTAATAGCGTGCTGTCAGTATGTTCATCGGGGAGGCGTGTTTATGCCAGCTGGGCCAGATGTTGTCATTTGCATCTGTGTCCTTGCGTGGAGCATGTTTCAGGCCTTAGGCTACTGATATTTCAGAGCCATGGTCGGGGCCATAGATTCTAACTTGCACAAACCTCAATCAGATGAAGGATCGATGAGTCAGGCAGACTAGACTAACATATTCAACTAAACAGCCCTCTGCCCTGCACTCTCTGCTACTCGAGGGTGGAGAGGGAGGATGCATTTTGGTCGTTTTGCTAACAAGGGGGATGGTCTCCTCCTCAAATCACCTACTGGTTGTTGGCAAGTGCAGCAGATCAAAAATTCTGACAGCAAAAACAAAACAAAATATTAACAAGATGTACACTGTCACTCAATTTATTAATGTTTCATCAGGTAAAATAATTTACCTGTCTATTGAACCAACCAGTGTGCATGTTTGTTTGTTTTTCAAAATATAGAAATACATTCATACAAAACATGAAAACATACAAAATATGAAACACCAAAACATGGTGTGCAAAATAGTCGGAAAAAGTAAACCTGGTCACTGGTATGGTTCTTTGAACTTTGATTATATACTGTGATAGTATTAGTAGGAGTGTCACATTTTTTCATAATGATAGTGTACTATCATTACGGGAGCTGTTGCTGTTTCCCAGCATGCATTATGATCTGCTGTAAGTACATGTGCCGACAATGCTGATCGACCACTCAGTACAATGTTATCCTTTTAAATATTACCTGTTGTAAGCTGTTAATGTCCACGACTTACACGTATCAGTCAGAACTCTTGAGATGTTGTGATTATGAGTTCAGTAAACAAAAAATATATAGAATTTCTTTCACTGTTTATGACACGTATAATCCTATAATTCGTCACAAAGGTACAATCAGTGGTGGAAGAAGTACTCAGATCTTTTTTTACGTAAAGTAAAAGTAGCAAAACCATAGTGTAGAAACACTCTGTTACATGTAAAAGTCCTGCATTCAAAAATGTTACTTAGGTGAAAGTACAAAAGTATTAGCATCAAAATATACTGAGAGTACAAAAAGTGAATGTACTCATTATGCAGAATGGCCCGTTTCAACATCATATATATATTATATTATTGAATTATAATTATTGCTGCATTAATGTGTTCATCACTTTAATGTAGCAG
>JAOVVB010178128.1:0-11299 GCA_028570985.1 Heterobranchus longifilis | reverse complement strand
ATGCTGTTTATCTCCTCTCAAATATTTGACAGACTTCGTATCCTCTCTTTAGTCTCGGGGGGTTTTGTGAGGTTTTTTTTTTCCAGCTGACTCCTGATCTCCTCATGCAACCACATTTTGTTTTATTGCGTTGTTGAAAAGAAACACACAGGAACTTTACTGGGTGTTGATGAGCTGCAGTGTATTCAGAGACTGAACTTTACAGCTGATCGTTTATCCGCTCCGGATCGCAGACACTGGTGCGCAGCTCTCTCTTTTGCTCGACCACTCACTCACTATGCACACATTAATCACTGAATTATTCCCTACTCTCATAATTAAATTAAATTCAGACTTTATTAAGGACACAGCACATGGAAGGTCCATAGCACAAGGAACATAAATACAAAAACTACAATAAAAGCAATAAAAGACAAAAAAAACCCACATTCCACAGATCAAGCGTTTGTATGCAGGTTTGAACGCCAGTGGTTCCACAATCTGGACAAGAACCTGAGAGAACTCTGTTCAGGGTTGGTTATTGCTGTAATGATTCGATTTACTGCACATACATTTATACATAAGGTTTCATAACACAGCAGAGCAGGTGGGTACAGCAGCATTAACAGACATTTGGCTTGTGCTGCAGCTTCTGATGATAGTGGACAGTAGCCTGCCAAAACTTCCTGTAATAGGTCTGAAAGTCCGAACCATCCAGACGAGTTAGGTGTGAATGCACCCTTGACAAGCTACATCTCTCTCTCTTTACTTTCTCTCTCTCTCCGCTGCATGTGTGTGTGTGTCAAAGAGGGAGGGGGGGGTGACAAAAGTTTGCGCTCTATCAAGTAGGCCTACCGAAATTTTGCACCGTTTGATTTAACATGAATCAGTACTCTGTAGTACCGACATCATTCGGTCGGTACCCTTAAAAGTACCGAGTTTGCTGAGTAATGAATGAATGAATTATGCACTCGCACCTATGCGACCTCGTAAATTTGTACCTCGCACAAAAAATGGTCGCATATGCAACCATTTTGGTCACATATGTCGAGCCCTGACAGTTGCTGATACAAGCAGGCTTTTGTAGTTGTAGGAGCTACACTTTTTACATTGTGCCCTGGTAATTCATTTAATCTCATGAAAGATTTAGTTATATTTTTTTGCTGTTATGCCTGCTTAGAAGGAAGCGTAAGGCAGTCAGGAAAGAAAATGATTATTTTCCTGTGAAAGCACAATTTCTCTCCATAACTCAGCTGCAGATAATTAATAAGAACAGTGTGTACTCTCATTTTGTTGTCCATAGCTACACACAGGCACACATGCATACTAAAGTGGATTTTGGCGAGACATGCTTGTAAATACTGGGATCTCAATTCCTGGGCTTCAACTCTAATAGGCACTAAACAGCAGGTGACTTGAACGGCAAAAGGTGTTGTAGTGAGAAGGTGCACTAGTCTCATGCCAATCTCTTCTACTTCCTGTGCATCCTGTCACCATTTAATCAGTTTACTACTGCATCTGTTCCTGCAACAAACAAAAAAACAGAAAGAATTATAAAAGCCCATTCTGCAAGTATCTAATCACAGTGTTACAATCACATTGAGCAGCAACTCAGGCTGCATCCACACTAATACATTTTTGTTTTAAAACATAACTTTTGCTATGTTTTCACCTCACGTCCACACGACTAAAATGGAGACATTTGGAAATGCTGCTGAGCCACGTTTTAGTTAGAAAACTTGTGCTTTTTACTCTGGACGGGCGGAAACTGAGACACCCACGTCAGTCAGTCTTATCAGTTAGCTAGACCTACATACATTTTGTGATTTCATCCTTCTTGTGTGGGTACCCGTTTCCCGTTGCCATGGTTTCCTCCAGCGATTTACTTTCAGTAACAGTTCCATCACATCGTCGGTCCAAGCAAAGACATCTCTGGTCTTTTCGCCATTGCTGTTCTTCGTCCGTAGTATTTTCTGTTGTTATTAGTTCTTATAGTCTGATAGAGAGCCGGAGGGATGACGTCTTTTTGAAGTTAGCATTGTTTTTGCATTTGATTTTGGATCATTGCAGAAAATAATCCCTGTGGCGTAGGGCTGTCCTCGACGAAAGAAATCATTATTTCATACGATTGTGTCGACTAATCGATTAGTTGATTTAATCGACAGATCTGTAAAACTGAGTTTCTCCACAAAGAATCCTGCAAATGCACCACCTTTAAATCTTGTGTTTACCAGAGATGTGCTCATAAGTTTGTTGGAAATAAGTCATTCAGCATGAAAAAAGCATAAAAAACAACTAATCGACGAGTTCAGTTTATGGTACTCACATGTTTTGTCTAGCAAGATAATCTCTCCATATAAACACCACTTTTATGATTTTAGAAGCATAAATGCAATCACCAGAAGTAAAAAGCTAATGTTAGGCTGTAAACGAACTACACCAACGGTCGCATTTCGCGGCCCACGTCACCGTCGCCACGACTAAACTGACGGTGACGTTTAACGTCCTCGACGACCTCTGTCGTCTCATTTAGCCGCTTGTTAGCAACCGCCTTTTTAAACACGCATAAAAAAGCTTCGAAATGCACCAGCGGGGGAATTTACAGACGTGTTTTTAAGTCTCTGACGCTTGTGTTAACCACAGACCTTATTTCAGACTTTTTAAAAAAATATATATATTGATAACCGACAGCAGCAATAATGTTGACAAACATGCTTATTTTAATCAATTGAAATAACATTTCTGTCCTTTATCGTCATGATGCTGTGCCTGATTTACATCGCTGACATATCATCTAAAAAGTTAATAAGTAAGAAAATAAAGACGTTCTTAAGAAATCGGCGACATCGTCAGAAAATACTCAAGAATTGCACTTGAGAAACTTCTTAAGAACTTTTTTCTTATGAATCTTCCCGAAGTTTTATCTGAAGAAAATGTTTGTGAATCTGATGCAGACATTCTGTGTTAAATGTGATGTAGGAGTGTCTTTGTAGGATTAATTATTTAATGAGAAAACAATCAGTTATTAATAGTTTTACAATGCCAACCCTTAAACCAAGAAGTGGGTGTCCAGGGTAGATGCATGCATGCTTCTTTCATTTCCTTTCCATCCTGTGGAATAAATCTGTGTTTATCCATAAAATGTGTTTTGAGTCATCTAACCATGATGCGTTCTTTCCCTCCCTCTCTCTCTCTCTCTCTCTCTCTGTAGTTTTGATGTGGAGAATGGATTGGCGGTGGGGCGCAGCCCCCTGGACCCCCAGGCCAGCCCCGGCTCTGGGCTGGTCTTACAGGCCCCCTTTCCTCACAGCCAGCGGCGGGAGTCCTTCCTCTACCGCTCCGACTCGGACTTTGACCTTTCACCCAAAGGTCCCTCCAGAAACTCCTCCACTGCCAGTGACCTGTAAGTTTATTTCACAATATACTACGTTTTATTATTTGTAGCGTGTTTGCGAGTGGGTGGGTGGTAAGCAAAGTGTGTTTTCCTCGATTTATTCAAGACTATGACAGCTCATTGTCTCTGCTCCTGCTGCGTTTATGTCGTGTGTTTATTTTGACACGTAGTGATCTGTGTGTGTTTGAATACACAAAATGAAAGACATGCTTTCCACAACTTCATATATTCAAGGTCAGACTCTGCAGCTTTACAATTCCCACTAAACTCGTGTTTTATTACCTGAATAAACCTCTGTGATAAAATATAAAATTGATACGTCACTGTGCAAAAAACTCAGTCAGCCTCGATCTCAATACCAACAGTGTAGAGCTGCACAATAAATCCAAATTTTATCAAAATTGCGATATAGACCAGTGCAGACGTCCCGGCCTACAAATAGCATTCTACAGACTTAAGAAAACAATCACACCATGATCATTTTAATATATTTTTTCAATGAAAATGAGAATAATGATGCAAAAATGATCATTCCCTCCAATATTGTGAATCATATCGCAATTGCAATATCAGTCAAAATAATTACAATTAGGTATTTTTTCCAAATCGTTCAGCTGTAATACCTAAACCTCAAGAAGATTTAGTTAATCTGGTTTAATTCTTGTTATTCTCTTATTATTTTTTGATTATTGCTTTAGCAGTATATAGTCAACATACCTCCCAGCTGCAGGTATTTCTCACACCTTTTTTTTTAGCATTTAAATTCCTACATTTGGACACCGGTGGAGTGACACGCTGGTCAGTTTCCATCAGATTTGAGGAGAACATAAAGAAAACATCCTGTGGTTTGTGCTGGACAGTGAATGAGTTTTTGTTTGTCTGGATGGTTTAAGTTAAAAATGAGTTGTGTCAGTTGAAGAAGGCTTTAATTTGTTGATATCCGTTCAACTTTTATAGTTAAAAAAATGGTGTTTTACTTGCATTTGGTTTGACTTGGAGGAAGAAATTGACTCCATGTTGGTTTGAGAAGGAATTTAGCTGCATATATTTAGTCATGCAAGAGTGTCAAATGAATATAATACACTAAAAAGAAAAACAATGTTTATACTAGACTGTTCTGAGTCAAATAATCTGCTCTCATGTCCTCAAACCACTCACTCCAGAAATGTCTTGTTCTAACTCAAACTAACCGTTCTTGTCATATCTACTGTACTTCCTGCTGCTTGATGCCATTTCCTGTTTTAATATTGATTGGATGTGTATTTTCCTATGTTGAGAGATTTATTTTTATATGAAGTTCAGATGCCATATCAGTGTATATGTACTGACTCATGCTGTCAGAAACGAATGCCTTCTCTTCCTCCTGATAGAGATTTATTTCTTTGTGAAATGATGTAACATGTAACTAATATTTAGTTGCCAGGCCAGTGAGTCTGCACAAGTATTGCTACATAAAGCTGCCGACTTGAGCTGTTTTCTGTGCTTATTTGAATGAAATAAAGCTATATTAAAAGCAGTATGCTGAGCTACTCTTTCTGATGTTCATCTTCTGCAGATGTTACAAACTGTGTCATATAAAGATGCATGCAGTTCTGTAAGAGGCCTTTAACCCAAGCTACTAGAAACATTTCTTTCCATTTGCATCGAAATAAGTGAATTTGGAATTTGGTTTCACCATTTATAAAATGGATTTTTAAAAATTGTTTTGTTTTAAAGGGGACCTATTATGCTCATTTTCAGGTTCATCTGCCTACTTGAATTTTGGGTTTCTACTAGAAGATGTTTACATGCTTTAATGTTCAAAAAACACATTCTTTTTCTCATATTGTCTGTCTGAATATACCTGTATTCACCCTCTGTCTGAAACGCTCCGTTTTAGCACCTGTCTCTTTAAGCCCCGCTCCAGAAAAAGCCCAGTCTGTTCTGATTGGTCAGTGTTTCTGGGTCTTCCACATCTGCGCTCTCTGCGTCTCTGTTCTGTCATTGCAGCCGGGGAATGACTGTAACAGCACTGTAGCTGCACTTTCTACCTATATATATATTATAGTTGTGACATCACAACCTTACAGAAGTCCTGACAGCTTGTTTAAAGGCACAGTTTCTGAATATGGGCTGTGTGAATTGAAGATTTAGTCAAGACCAAATGATGTAATATATGAGGGGAAATGGAGCCAGGAATCAAAGACCTGACCACTGGTGTATGCGTATGCAGGTCTTTGACATTTAAAGGTAGTATCCTACATTACATTACCTCTGCAGTGACCAAATGTCACAGGGAGCAATAAAATATCATCTTATCTCTCTTATTCTTTCCAGTGTTTCATATCTCCATCGTTATGAAAGCAAATGAACTGTGAGTTACAACTTAGGTAGTACATGGTGAACTTCACTCCTGACGCTGTAAACCTGACACTACTTATCTTATAGTCCGTCTCTGATGTTAGTCTGCACATCAGTGGTTGCATTCACAAAAATATATCTTCTAAAGATCTAATTTAACCATCTAAACTTGGAAAATATAGTTTCCACCTGTTTCAAACTTGCTTCTTGTCCATATCAATTACAAATAATATCAGTTGACAGTGTCTAGCAGTCAAAGTGATGCATTATAAATTATAATCTTTATTTATACAGTCAGAACAAAATGGTGAATTCATTGTCTATACATATAATCACAGCTTTCTCTATATGTACATTTTAGATCGATAAAATTACAACTCCATGCAAAGATCCATGAAAGCTTTGCGGCAGGATCGGTGTCGTAGTGCACATCGCTGGAGGGGAAAACAGGACATCATGAGTTGAACTACCAGTATGTGGTTTTGTATCATAGATTAATGTGAAGAGGCGATCAATAAATGTCAGTTCCAGTAATCTGTTTTCATGGAAATAATCTTTCCACACTAATCCAAACCTCCACCAAGACACGTCCTACTTTTCCACAGTTCTGAAAGATGAAATAAACACTCCAGATTTACATGACTTCTCAGAAAAGTGAATACAGTGAATTTATTTAGTTTAACCACAGTTTATCATAAAATATCTGGCCATAGATTGTAGGTCGGTGTTTTTTAACAACCACCATTCCTGATTGTGAACTGATCCGTGTCCACTTTAGTGCACTGAGGCAGATTGTTTATACACCACTTCTCCTCTGTCATCCAGTCATTGTTGGCTCAATAAATAGATGTTGTCAGCCACACAGGTGCAATCAGTGGATCCCAGTCTCTGTCACACCCTACAGCCAGCCTGTCCTCTTTATTTCTTGATCTGTCTGGAGCCGTCCTTCCACCCACCCTTCACTTCATTGACAAACGTGTCTCTGACCCTCTTGATGCGGCCGCCCATCTCTCCCAGGTCCCCGGGGACTCTGCCGGCCTCGTCCCGGACTTGCCGCAGCGTCTGGGACCGCAGGATCCGCCCCGAGGCGTCCCGGCCGGCTATCTGAGCCTTGGTGATGGCGTAGGCTGTGATCTGGGCCGCTCTGCGGATCGGACGAGACTCCGCCAACTTCTCAACGACATGGAGGTTGTTGAGGAGGTTAAACAGCATGCGGGTGAGCATTTTGTCAACTTCTTTCCCAAAGATCCTTGACGGGTTAGCTTAGCCAGCTAACGTTAGCCGTGCCGTTACTCTCGTGTATTTCTGCCCTGTAATGACAACACCGTGTGCCGTTAGTTAGCTGCTGGACATTATAATCGTCGACGATAGCTTATATTGTCATGTATGTTGCGGTTGTGGTGTAAATTTCAATTTTATACATAGAAAAAGTTGACTTACTTCAGCTGAACTATAGGTGAACACTAGGTTGCAGTAGGTGACATAACACTGTGGAGCGAGGCTGCCGCTGAAGTGAGTTTCAGATTCGGTCTCTGTTAGCACATTTTGAGGAGGTCTCTGGAAAAATCTTTCAGATGTATTTTCTCTCTTGTAATTTGTCTTTTAAAAGCTCACTATTCAAATTGCAAAACATGTATTCACAAATATGTATTTCGCACACTGGCAATAGGCCTTAGGCATCGGAATATATATAAATAATACATAAACTACAAATAAAAAGCTGAGCAAGGGGCTAGAAAAAATTAATTCAGACATAAGTGTGTATAGTTTCCTGGCTTGGGCACTTTTGACCTCTTTTATACATTTGTTGAGCTGAGAAAAATCATTTTAATGGGGGGAGTTCTTGCAAAGCGAGATTTATGTATCTAACATTTTGTTATCAGATTTATTGCAGAGTAGTTTTCACAAACAAGGAATGTATCTTGGTGTGGTGGTGCATAACAAATAGACAGAAAAATAGAAGGTAAGAGAAGAAAAAAAAACAAGACATAACAAGTGTCTATACAAAGTGAGAAAAATACAACTACCACAAAGGATAGGTGATATAAATAACTCTAATATGTAAATAATCTTACAATTAAGATTGTAAGATGCTGACAGGGATGGTGACATTACCTAGAAAATCAACATTCTTGTTCTTCAGGATTACTCCTGGATAGTTTTGAAATCTAATAAATCTATATTTATAGATTTGGAGCTCAGCCAATCATGGTGCCTGTGTATTATCTACATCAAATTCAAACCTTGTTCTGATAAATTAATTTGAAGGGTACATTTCGTTCACATGTATTTATGTTTGGGAGGACTTTGAAACTTTAGGAATTTTGTTCTATTAACAAATTTCCCGTTTTTCCATAGTTTTTAAGAATCTACGAATCTGAAGCTGACTTCAGTTTTGTGACAAACTCTTTTTCCGGACATATTTGCTTGTAACACCAGCCGGTGAACTACATCCGGGTCTTATCCGTACGTACATCCGCTGTCGGTAACAGATTTCCCAGCTCATTTCCCCTTATTCATCCCCCTCCAACATTTGCGCACGGAGCGTTGAGTCTTCTCCAAACTAAATCCTTTTACACGAGGGAAGAGTGAAAGTGAGCGGCAGCCATGCGGGTGCTCGTGTTGTTGGCGGTGACCGTGCTGTCTCTGAGCCCGGCGGTAGTGAGCGGCGGAGCCGAGAAGAAGAAGCTGCAGATCGGCATCAAGAAACGAGTGGACAACTGCCCCATCAAGTCCCGCAAAGGAGACGTGCTGAACATGCACTACACGGGCAAACTGGAGGACGGCACGGAGTTTGACAGCAGCATTCCCCGCGACAGGCCCTTCACCTTCACCCTGGGCACCGGCCAGGTGATCAAAGGCTGGGACCAGGGCCTGCTGGGCATGTGCGAGGGCGAGAAGAGGAAGCTGGTCATCCCCGCAGAGCTGGGATACGGAGACCGGGGAGCCCCGCCGAAGATCCCCGGGGGAGCGACGCTCATTTTCGAAGTGGAGCTGCTCAGCATCGAGAGGAGATCCGAGCTTTGATGGAGAGGAGACGGCCAAGGAGGCGACTTTAAAAACGTAAGTTATTTACAAATGCAAACTTTAGATGCAAAATTGAGCTGCTGTGTTGTAGGCCTAAATTATCCCTGGAATACAACATGGCCCCAGGTTTCCTGGGCAGTCATTTGATTAAATGTATATTAAATTAGCAACATGAAATTCGATTTGTACTCAGAGCACATACATCAAGATTAGGGAATAATTAAGAAACCACCTAAATAAGACCCACCTAAAGATTTTCATGAAAACAAAGCACAATTTTTGTACAATTTATAATAATAACTTCTATTTATATAGCACCTTTAAAAACAGACAAGACAAAGCAAAAGCAGGATACCCAGAAGACAATATTACAACAGAGAGCTAAACCAAGTCTATAAAATGGGTCAGAAGACAAAAGACACAAAAGTAGTAGTAGTAGAGAGAAGACAAGAAAACATGACAAATAAAATGTATAAATAAAAAGGGTGAAGCAATTAAATAAATAAATAAATATAAAAAATAAAAAGACAACATCACATAAAAGCAAGTCTTTAAAATGCCTCTTAAGAAGTGATTTAAAAGAGTTCACTGATTCTGCGAGCCTCATCTCCTCAGGCCTCCTATTTATGGTCTGGATTGTGGATTGTTCACTTATAGCCTTTCTATGTATTTACATTTAAGTAAATACCTCTCTATGTAGCAGAGTCTGCCATTGCAGCGCTGGATTCAGATTGCCTTCACATTTTCTGTTTCACAAGAAACTGTTTTTACTCCAGAGTTATCTTATTTTATCTCATGATATTAGCCTCCCTGTTTCCTGTTTCCTGCCGCTGCTTCACATTAAAGACATTCAACTTTCCAGAAAACTTATAAAACCAGACATGGTCTTTTTATTATACAGTGCATCAGTTTTGAATGTTGTAGGGAATAGAGGAGCAGACACAGTGAGCTGAAGAGCTGCAGGTCACAGGAAGTGGAAACAAAGTACTATTGATTCATTATTGATCCTGAGTTCTGAACTTCAAAATAGACCTACTTATTCTGAGAAAATTGGCACACAAGCTTCTTTGCACCTTTGGGATTACATTTTAAATGTTGAGGTGTTGATTAGGGGTGTAAATCACACGTTTTATCACGATACAATATTATATCGATTCTTCAGACCACGACACAATATTTGCTGATATCACAAAGTCTGCCATGATACAATTTCAATTTGATTTAAGTCAGGGGCCTGCGATCGATATGAGATGATATCATACGTCAATTTAACACAAACAGTTACATTTATATCTGCTCACTAAAACAAAAGAAGAAACTAAAATATGATTTGACAGTTTTATTACTGAAGCCTTCCAGACATTTAAATGAAAAATGATCTATTCTTTTTAATAAAAAAATAGTAAATATAAAGTGGGAATTTCAAAGTAAAGGCTCCTCTGAAAGATGATGATGTGTATCTGTATTTTCACTTTGGATCATTGATCTTTGAATCAATATATTAATCCAAACCGTTCTTCAAAAATGTTCTTCAACCTCCGACCTCTTTGTGACAGACGTTTTTCCACAAAGACTAAACTTTAAAAAAACTTAAAAAGATGTTCAGAATGAGAGACACTTGCTGTTTTTTATTGATTCCATAAATAAATGTTGTAATTGTGTTCCAGGTTCCAGGAGCTGCTGCAGTGTTACGTGGACATCACGGGACCTCGGAGGAAGACGACGTGGAACATCTGGGAGTAGAGTTGGCAACCCCCCCCTGACAGAGCCACTGGCTTTGCTTATTGTGCTCTGATTTATTGGTCTGAAGTTATTCTATGATATAAGAAGTGATGTATGTCCTTGCTAAATATTAGTAGAACTGACAGTGAGCAGCTAAACCCACTATTTGACCGTGGGTTGATAATAAAGTAATGCCCTGCCGTTTCATCTCTTTTTTTTTTAATCGTTTGTGATTTATAAGCGGGTTAATTCATATTTGTACTTTGTTTTCACTAAATAATTTAGATTGTTATTAATTTAGTCAGAAGTCAGGCAGGGGATGAATAAGGATACATGTTTTTGTTCACTTATTTGAAATAATAAAATGTTGAACTTACGGGAAACTTTGCGGTGTGGAGTTGTTTTATTGGACAAGAAAACATGTTTTTACAGTTTTCCTTGGCTTCACATATGTGTATTTTTCAGATCTTAGCCGTTACAAATGCCTCATGAAAATACAAGACGTATACCTCTGTATGTCTCATGTATGGTGTAGACCATTGATACTCAATTTATTGCTGAGGGGCCAAATCTGGCCCACTGACCTTTTTCTCATTCACAATGAAAATACATTGATAACAACTGGAATTTTTAAAAATGTAAATAAAGAGCCAGAGTGCTTGAAAAGGCATTTATTAAAACAGTAAAAAGTGCAAGGGGACGATCCCCCGGACTTTTGTCTGATCCTCCCCTAAGCCCAGAATGTCCTCAAATAGAGTTATTAATTTTTCACTATTAACTGGCCCCTGGCCTCCTGTCTTTTTGCGAAAGTGGCCCCCAGCAAAGCAAGTTGAGTAT
>JAOVVB010178117.1:0-11299 GCA_028570985.1 Heterobranchus longifilis | reverse complement strand
TTCCGTTCTAAAACCAGCCGCTGCGATTCGAAAAGTTGAATCAGCCGGCTGGAGTCGAGGTGAGACGGGCCAGTTCACACCGATGCAACTTTTCACTGCGACGTTCTAAAACGGTTTCGTCTCGTCGCAAACCTTTGGTCTGAACTGGGCTTAAAGACTACATATTCTGCATTCGTATGCAGATGTCTGTTTATGGAGATTAGATGAAGCCGGTACTTTGAGCCAAGCCTCACACCCATACAAAACAGCAGAAGAGGTGGCAGCTTTAAACACTTTCCAAATAACACCAAGATAGGTCTACCTGTGAAACCAAGGTCAATTTTCTGCCAATTTCTGTCTGAGCCCATAATTACCACATTGCTCTCTTTTACGACCATGTCATATTTGCTACAATAAGCTTCAAGCTGTTTCCGTTTTTCAATTAATTTCTCCCTAAATGTTGCCAAAATGACAGTGTCAACCATTAGCATTAAAACATGAAGCCATTTAGGAAACCATTTTCTTCACATCCTCGATTAAACTTTGTAATCACTGCGTCCACAAATAGCACAAAGAAAGAGAAAGAGACCCTTGTCAGACACAACTATTGGGGATGCAAGCATGGTGGATCCTAGGTTTTTCATTACATTTTCAAGAGTGATTATATTTAATTTCGACTAGTTATATGACATTATTGGATAGTTAATAGACGCTGTGTATTTTCCTCAGCTGGAACCGTTTTGATTGAGTTTTAAAATAGCTCCATGGCGGCTACAAAGTGGGACAAAAGCTGCTGAATGAAAATTAACTGACTAATGACTTGCATGTATGTGAATGAGGAGCCACTGCACGCTCATTAATTTCAATCTCGGCATCTCTGGGGCTTTCTAAATGATCCCTTCATCATGTCATAATGATGATCTATATTCAGGCTCGCGCAACACCTGGGATGCTGCTCACACTTTGAGTCACATTCATGATTTTACCTCCTCCATCCACCTCTGCCCCCAGGTCATACAGGAAGTGACAGTACCCCGCCGGGCGGCAGAGCATACTCAGGATGCCGGGCCAATCATCCCCACAGGAAGAGGAAAGAGCCTTTACATGTTTTCCCCAGAGATATGAAGGGATGACACATGTGTGAAGGATTGTCAGAGAGAGACAGGGAGAGATTTTGAAGAGTCGGAGTGTCTGATAAACGTTCAAAGAATTTACAACATCTGCAGGAGCAGAGGATGTTGGGTAATAGTGGCTGCGCTGAAGTTGAGTCACAGACTGCTGAGTCTCTGTAGACCAAATACTGATAGCAGGCAATTCATTATCGGAGACAAAAGGAATGAGCCACCCAGATAAGTGGAGTCAATGAAGTAGCAGATATGAAAGATGAGGATATGTAGTTAAGGTTGGACAGAATGCTTCCGGCCTCGGCTCCTGGGAGGAAAGAGGAAATCCTTTCATTACCGATGAGCCTCCACTTGAGACTAACAACACTGTCTAATACCTGGACGGCAGATTAATCAGCCCTCTTCATCATTCCCTGGCTTTGCTGATTCAGGAGCTAAGGCTACCTCCACACTACGTTTTAATTTTAAAACAGCACCTTAAAACAAAAACGATATCCATCCACATAAGTGTTTTAGTACCATATAAGAATTAATCTGAAAATACAGAAAATACTGCAGAGGAAGAACAGCAATGATGAAAAGTAAGACTAGAGATTTCTTTGCTTGGACCGATGATAACAAGGTGGAACTGTTACTGAAAGTACTTATATAGCGCTTACCACGCAAGACACATGCTCGCCATATAAACTTTCACACGCCATGGCAATGGGAAAGGAATAAGAAGGATGAAATCACAAAAGGTTTTGGCTTCAGACATGGGTGTCTGTGTCAACGTTTCCAAAAGTCTCTGTTTCCTAAAATGCAACCTGGGAGTTTTTAAACTAAAATGAGGTCAGCAGCGTTTTCAAAAGTCTCCGTTTCAGGGGCTTGGAAACACCGGAGTTGTGTGGACGCTAGCCATGAAGGTAGCAAAAGTTATGCATTTTAACAAGCCGCAACCTCTGGGACTGAAAAATTAAGCCAACGCTGAAGTGCCAAAAACTGCAGTTCCTGTAACGGCCACTTGAGGCTGGCTCCAAAAGCGAGTCAATTCCCATAGACCCTCATGTTAAAATGCCTGACTTTACAGCAGAAATAAACACGTTTACAGCCTGGTACAAAAAACGTTTTTCATCTCTGTAGCTAATTTTGCTGTCCATGACAACTGTACGGGGGCTGAATTTTTATGTAACCCACCCATTTAAATTATATAAAGGCTTAAAGTTATGAGCAAAGGCTCCTTCCATGCTCCATGTCTTTGCCCATTTTGGGATTAGCCGGGAGGGAATTTTTTTTTCCTAGGATGGCAAAGGCAAGGGCTGCCTTACTCTGCCTCTGATTGGCTGGTAATCGTTGCCTGCATTGATTTGGTTGGGTAGGTGGGATTGGTAGGGTTAGGGTAAAAACAACAGGGTAGGCCAATCAGAGGAGGAGTAGGGCGGGACATGCCTTTGCCATCGTAGTAATCCTCGCAGCCGAGAGTTAGGCGGCGTCAGGCACTGCCAAGATGGCGACGGCCGGGAGCCACCCACTTTGAGCTTCATTTTGGCTCTTCAGAAACCTATGGGTGATGTCACGGAGACTACGTCCGTATTACAGTCTATGGTATTAAAACGAAAACGTATGAGTGTGGACCTAGCCTACAATACATAACCTTTAAGGAGCATAGCTCCTCATTGTAGCTGCTTGCTTATGTGTTTTTTTCTTTTTACAGTTTAGAAATGTGCCGTCCCACCAGGTTTGACACCTCATATAAACCGGCCAAGCGTTAATGGACCCGTGACACACTCGTCCTCGGGGCTAACTGTTAGTCTGTGTGCCTGATCCTGCCCCATTAACACGCCCCCAGGAGAGATCACAAGAGTGAGTTTCTTGAATGTGGCCCCATCCCGGCTGCCTCCCAAAGGCAGCCCTCCACCAATTAGGACCTCATGAATAAGAAGAAGTATGGGGGGGTGTTTAAAATGATAGTGGAGAGGGGAGTGGGATTGTAAAGTGGTCAGGAAGCTTGATCAAAATAATCTAGACTTTGTGTCAAACTGAATAATGTCCACCACCAGTAAAAATAGATAAAATACACTTTTCGATTAGCACAAGATATTAATCTTATCTCTCTTTTTTTTTTGTGTCCCAGCTATCTGTGATCTTTAAATGACAGGACTACATTCTTTCACAATGAAAATGTCACGACTATCACTTCAGTCATCTCGCAGCACACAAATACACACCCCCCCCTCCGCTGAGATGAATGTTTAGATATTTCTTTATCTGATTTCTCTCCAAGTTTTCCCGTAGGTTTCCTGAGGACAAAATCCCGAGGAAAGAGATAAGGGTCAGCGTACGGGCTGTTTACATTAACGCACGGCTAACTTACAGCGAAGGCCCAAAACAACATACCTTTCAGTCAGCTACAAGCCAGTGACAACAACTGTTGAAGAATTGATACTGGCACAAGAGAGGCAAGATTACGCTCCTGTGGTTTCGTAAAAAGACTGACTTGTTTAAACTGTCTCCATCCTCCATCTTGTGTCTTTCCCCCCTTCTGTCTTTCTTTACATTCCTGACATGCTTGAGTGGAGCGATGACACGTGCCCGTAAGAATGCCGGCTGAGAGTTTAAAGGACTCCCGTGCGTCTCACTCGAGTACCTCTGGGCCTTTAATCAGCACGAGGAAAAATCAAGGAGGTGTCTCAACTTTTGAGAAATGGGAACTTTTGGGGTCTATTTCTTTCAATGTCACAATGATTCTCTCTCAAACACAAAACTCAGAACTCAGCAGGGTTTCCCAAACTTTTTCAGCTTGAGACCCAAAAGAGAAATCTGGTGTCTCCCCGGGACCCCAAAAAAATCGATCAAAACAAAAACAGCCCCCCACAGAGCATCTGAGCTCTGAAAAAATAATACTCTTCTATTTTAATTAGAAAAATGAATTCACATATCATAGAATTGTTATGAATTTCACTCTGCCGATTGGTGACGCAATAAACCCATTTTGGGTCTCGACCCTAACTTTGGGAAAGACTGATATACATGGTTGGGGATTAATGGAATACAATATATGGGATTATGTATGTAAAATACAAAATATGAGTAACTATATTCTGTTACAGTTACAGTTTAAATGTGTGGCACAGTTACTGTCTTTAAAAAATAGATTACTGAAGGGATTACTTTATTACATCCACCAAGGAGGTTATGTCTTTGGTTCGATTTGTTTGTGTGTTTGTCGGCAGGATTACGGAAAAACTACTGGCCTGATTTTCATTCAAATTGGTGGAAAGGTGAAGCATGGAAGAACTCTTACATTTTGGAGCGGATCCAAAATACGGGGCGGATGCATGGCCTTGGCGAAGGGCTTTAGACATGGAAACAGGGCCTGCCCTAGCACTTTTTGAGCCCTGGGCGAAATCTGTTCAGGATGCCCCCCACCCATCTTTTTCTTCCCCCTCTGGATGATGTGGCAGCGTTGTGCCTAGATTTGCGAAAACTCTCCAGAGACTCATTTCCGGTGACCTATACAAAGCCTGAGCCATTAGAAGTCGATGCATATTGTTAACTATCTCGCGAGACTTTTGCAAATCTTGGGTTACCATCTAGACACGACCGTGCAGCTGCTGCTGCTGATAGTTCAAAGTGTTGTGCCGTTGCTTAGTGGACCACGAAACAGACTCAGCAAAACCAAAAAATATATTTTTCTTAAAACATGAAAAAATATTGGATGAGGAGGCGCCCAAAATTGTAATTAACTGTAATTGTAATCTCGATTTTGTTTCTTAATTTGGTGGCGCAGCACTCCCTCCACATTGTGGCTATACAGCCTAGGCCAAGGGCCGGCCCTGCATAAGACCCAGACAAATGAGCTCAGCAAGACAATTCTGAAGTATTCCAAAAATAACCTGAAGTATTTAGAATACATTACTTCATTTGAGTAATCTAATGGAATTACAAATGATACTTTAGGTCATGTATTCAGTAATCTGTAATGGAATACATTTTAAAAGTAACCCTCCCAACACGAACATATTGTACTATATGTGTTATTAGCTCACAGTGTTCATCCAAGCATTCCCCATAGAAAAGGGTGTTTTCCCAGAGCGCTTCACAGCCCAGCTGTGCGAGCTTGGGAAATCACACATCTTTTGACGGGAAGTTCCATCGACACACACACACACACACACACGGCAGCGAGACAGGAAGCTCTGCCAGCTCGACCGGTTCATTCATAAATCTTGACACACAGAGCATAACCAGCGAGCTGAGCAGCAGACGAAGCTTCGTGTTTCAGTCGGAGATGCAGCAAGTTTCTGACAGGATATGAAAAGGTCGGAGGTCAGCAGAGAGCTGGGTTTAAGTTGGGATCTGTGTGGGTGGTTTTAGGGGGTTTACAAATATAGCAACTGGATCATCCTTTGACTTCGGATGTATCCTCTTCATCGTCAGATGGAGCTGAGATAGGCCGTAAAGTGGAGAGGAATTTCCTGGGAAGATGCAGATCACGTGTTGATAGCTCAACTTTTTCCAGCTTGTTTTTTTTCTCTTAGAGAAAGTTTAAGGTGACCCCTAAGATTAAAACATTTTACTGTGCAGACAGTGCAGTTGATCATAATAATAAAAAAGATTCTATCGCAAGGGCCCTTTCAAAGTTATAGCGTGTTCGGGAACTACTCAGCAATTTTATTTTGACCAGCTATTAAAAGGAGACCATAAAGGACAGATATTACACATCGGAGGTGAAGAAATATCTTCCTAAAACTTGTACATCAACACTCACAAATGGACCATATTTCAAACGTGACAACACAAAAAGTTTTCTGCGAAAGCCCCATTTTTCCCACAAGGGGAGAATAGAAAGACAGGCAGTGAGAAGTGTAGGTGAAATGTCAGAAGACTTATCTGCCTGGGCTTGCCCTTCACATGGCCCATGTTCTTGAGTAATGAATGGGCCTGTGTGTGTCAGTGTGTGTGTAGTGTGACTACATGTGAGTATACATGAATAACATCTGTCTTGTGCTGTCTGTGCGTGACAGTGGTTTTCAAGGTAGGAAGGGAAGTTTCCTGTCAGTCAGAGGAAATTGGAGTTAAAGTCGGGAAACAAACAAAAGGGTTCGCGACATCTACAGCACGACTTTTGACCTTTAGTCAAGGTTAAACACTATCTGTGGGGTGTGGAGTACTCCTACACATTGCACATCTATAACATTGTTTGACAGTTTTTTTTTAAGTCGCAGATGCAGCAGAACCAGAGATATCAAGTTCCAGGGTTTTTCCTGGCTCCGAATGGGCCTTTCGGGTGTAACTACGTACGGCAGTGTAAAATATAGCATCTGTGGATGAGGGGGGAATTGACTGGTGGAAGACATTTCAGAGAGGATTTGAATTGCTATTTTTATTCTCAATTTTTATCATTTTGGTGCTGGTAATTTTTCTTTGGGGGCTGGCTAAAACTACTTTGTGGGGCGCCAAAAAATCCTCTATGCAGGAAAAACCCTGTCTTCTATATTCCACCCATTGTTCTCCCTTGTCAAAACCTGGTGTCCCCAGCACAATGCAATCTCAGAACCCATTGGATATCGGTCTGATTGCGATTTTGCTTCTGGGGGCAGCGGCCAATATTTCGGGCCTTCAGGTTTATCCAGCGGGCTAAAGGGCAAGACTGCCTCCTCCGAGTGCTAGTCACTTTTGATGGTCCGATCAGCAATTTGAGACGCAAGAAGGGTGTGAGTTGAGAGACGACGTCTCTATAAACAGACATCTGCATATGAATGCAGATAAATAACAACAAGAAGCTAATAAAAATCTAAATCATCGCCAGGCGATAGCCGATGCGTTCCGGCTCTTTTGCTCTCCACATGGACTGTTTACCTGCATGCAACCAAAGTCCGTTCAAATGTGATTAGTCAATACTCCGACTACAAACGGATACCAGAGCACTTCCGATTACCCACAATGCAACTCAACCACCAACAGTTTTGTCAGAGATTTAGGTGTGCTATGCTACTGTAGTAGTGGCTAATGTAGCCTGAGGGAGAGATGGGGAGCAGGCTACAGAGGTCTTTCTAACTCCACACCCTCTGAGATTTTATTTCATTTTCAAACTTCGACTTCAGCCTCAACTGGCGCTGACTCAAGTGACATCCCTTGAGGGAATTGATCAGACTTCACACAGCTCACACACTGCAGACACAAAAGGCTTTATGATGTGTAAAATCAGTGCACTTCCCCTTGAAGGAGAGCAATAAGGCAGAGTTCTGAAGGTTCTGATTTTTTCTTTTTTTTTTTGGGGGGGGGATACAGTTGTTTACTTTCTTGCCAAGACTTGAGTGCAGCTCAGGCTGCATATTTTTGTCCGAACCCGACATGAGTCCGAGAGACCCCAGCACTAAACAATCCATCATTTTTTCTCTATTTTTACACCATATTTTCACAAAAAACAATTTGAAGCACCATGTCAAGTAGACCGAACCCGACCCCAACCTGAACATCATTTGTAAATATCTGGGTATCCACACTGTAGTCTGGACAGCCAGGAGACAATTAGCTTAGCTTACTAAGAAAGGCTGTGGTGGTTTTATGTACCAGACTATTTTTGGGGAGAGAGCAGTGACTTGCAAAAGTCTTGACACTATGAGGTTGCCTGGAAATCAGCAGAGAATTCAGGAAGTCACTGCTCCCTGCCAAGAAACAGCCCGGCACACAACACCCCCCGTAAAAACCACGTCATTTTTACACTTGTCATTTTTGTACAGATTAAACAAATGAGACACAACCTGTTAATTAGTGAGCTTGAGAGGTGTTGATCGGTGGATTGTGTTTGGACAGAGCCAGGCTAGCTATTTCCCCTTGTTTCCAGTCTTTATGCTAAGCTAAGCTAACAGTGTAAGCTTATATAAAACGATGAAAGTGGTATCAATTTTTGAAGCAAGTAAGTGCATCTCCCACAATGTTGACCTATGGCTTCATAATACATGGTACTACCTATTTTGTGACCTTCATATTAAAAACCCTACAAGGATTTTTTGACTGGGTATGAAACAGTCTACTGACTAAACTAAAAGGGAAAGTGATCGAGCACAGGTGAAAACGTGAGTCAACATTGATCGCTAACGAGATCTGAAAGGATTAAAAATGATGCTGAATTGGCCTGTTATACTGCTACAAGTATGTTAGCACAACAGAAAGACTACAGTTAGACCACAGACTCATTTATTTTGAGGTCAGATGAGGTGTAGTATTAATAGTACAACTGGCTTATAACATAACATTATAATGTTGGCCTTCCTACCGAGCTATATCTTGCTGCTGTCTTATTATTATGAAGACATACCATTACTTAGGAATGTTGAAACACTACCATTTTTGTCCGAAGGGGCCGTTAAAATCAACACAAAATGAAAGTTCATCGTAGGGCTTTAAAGGTGAATGGTGGGTTCAAAATAAAGATGAACTTCAGACAAGTCACTCTGGGATTTCTCTTAAAACACCCCCCCCTGAAAATACAAGAATATAATGACTCCTGTGAGTGCCTAATGTTAGAAAAGACATCACTATGTACTCTCAACACAGAAAACAAGCTCTGGTATGGTGCGTCCGTGGGTCCTCTCCCCTATTTCCAGGGTCATCACCCTCTCCTTCCACCCCTCCCAACCCTCTCTGACCCCTCCTGCCCGGGATGCTCATCCTGTTTCCTATAGTTTCCTCTTCCCTGTGGACAGGAAATGGCTGGAGCCAACGGATACTCACACAGGGGGGGTGGTGGTGGGGGGGGCAGGCAGGAAGTGATCTCACTGCAGCACCTGCAACCAGGAAATAGAACAGCCCCAGCAGGGAGGTGGAAGAACAGGCCGTGTATGCTCTCTCTCACACATATATATACACAAACAAGTGCCTAACCCACAAACACCATCTTACTTCCCCTACAGCTGTTGGCACTGGAACCACAACACAGGAAACCGAGTGTGAGCAAATTCTCAGACGCACAAGCGTAGCTCCTCTGTGTTCACATAATATTAAATGTACACATCTTAGATATCAACTGGTGCATGAAGGTTAAAGATAAAGAAAGTGGCGAGTCTTTGTTTCCAGTAGAACAGGGTTTTCTTTGCTCTCTTGCTCAGGCTGAGGCTGAGGTAAATAACTTCTTCATTAAAGCTCTAATTCAATTTGGGGAATGGGGGGTTTCTGGGGAAGAGATTGTGCGCATATAATTGTGTTAGTGCCAGGGGGACATTCCCCCAAGCGCTGTTGATAATCTAAAAAGTTTGAAATTCTATTACCTATTCAGGAAATGCATTCCAAGGTCTTATTGATCGTGCAGACGGTCCAATAATTTTGAGGTAATGAGGAGCGGCCTCCCGCCTTGTCGCGCCTCTGAATCCATGCTACTGAATGTCTCCTCTGACTCAATGTAATACACAACATTTTTTTCCCTTTCTGAAATCAGCTCAAAGACCTGTACAGTGCAGCATTGACCTATCAAGAGCTAACTGATTTACTGGACACTGAGCTTAGAACAGTGGCTGAGTGGGTAAGTAAGAACAAATTAGTGCAGAATATTTCTGAAACAAAACGTGTGGTGTTTGGATCTGGGTATATGCTGGTCAGTGGTCCTCTACTAAGTTTATCATTTGGTGGAAAGCCAGTAGAACTGGTTAAAATACTAAACTACTTGGCATTGTGTTGGATGCTAGCCTTATGTGGCCTGAAAACATTGACAATATTGTAACTAAAATGGGGATAATAGGCTTCCATTGCACCATAATCATCTTTTTAGCAGCTGTAAGGCCAGTTAGTAAGATGCACTCTTTAGACTTTAGACTAGAAAAAATAATTTAATGAAAATTTGAGATTGTCAATATATATAGATGTAAGCACAGGTACAGTCTACCTGCAGGGTGTTTCCGCCTGACGCACCTCCGACGGTGCCAGTAGGGTAATGTCATCAATCGGCCAAACAATTAATCGGGCCGATTAATGACATTTTGAGATAATCTCAGATCACAGGGCGATTAAAGGTCAGAGTGTGCAGATCTACAAAAGGACCAAATACAAAAAGATGCTGCTTGGTGGTCCTGAGCACTAACATCGTTTTTATTTATGTAAGTTTATTTCAGAAACAAAGAGATGCTGCTATCTGCTGAATAAGGGGTAAATAAATGTTCATTTAAGTTGAGCAATTTTGTTTCACATTTGTTATTATTATTAAAAATATTATTTTTAAATTGTTGTAGGCTATTTTATCAGCCAACGCCCCCCTCCAAAAAAACCCAAAATCGGCACTATAAACCGGCCATCGGCCGCCCCCTGCTCTCTAAATATCGGTATCAGCATCAGCCATTGAAAAACCCACATCGGCCGACCACTATAGCTCCAGTGTGTAAAAGCTCAGCCATGGCGCTGACTGCTTATTTCTTTCACAATATGTCTTGTAGCATATAAAGAACACCATATGGACATTTTAACAAGGTTAAAAGAAAAGTCCCTGCAGGGGGGGGGGGGTCTTTAATGCTCATGATATACTCATTACGTAACTCTCTTATAGCATCTGAGTGTATGAAAAAAGTTACAGTGGAGCGACTGTGACTTAATGAAGTGAGTATGTGCTGCCCGGATAGATCTCTTCAATTTGTCCATTAGCCAGTCAATGGGAGTGTGCAGTGTGTGCTGCTGTCCGTGCGAGAGTGCAGAGTGTACGCACTCTGAATATGAATTGGCTGCATTGGCAACAGACTACTGTACTTTACCGCACTGAATCAGTCCTGCTCGCCAAGGCTGAGAAAGTGAGAGAGAGAGAGAGAGAGAGAGAGATGTGGGCCAGGCAGATAGTGCAGCCCCACTGACATACATTCTCCAGATGGAAAAATGGAGATTTACTCCTTTTCTCTGCCCACCTCCCCCACCGTTTAATCAGACTTACTACAGCCAGCTCATTCCTAAGTGTGAGCGTTTTGTATTCTGCGCAGGAAAAGCTTCATTTCTCTCTCAGTGTTATTTGCTTGTCGCGTAACGTTGGGAGAACCACAGTGGAAATGTTTTTTTTTTTCTTCTCCTTTTCCTCAACCGACCTGCCTCTTATCTTTTCAATAAATCTCCTCCAGTCTCTCCGGCAGCACATTTATTTTCATTGTAAGACATTCTGTCATCACGCAGTCTGAGAAGTGCAACAACAAGTCTTCTTCTTCTTCTTCTTCTTCACTGGAATGCTGCATTTTAGTTTCGCC
>JAOVVB010178107.1:0-11299 GCA_028570985.1 Heterobranchus longifilis | reverse complement strand
TTTAACTTGTTATGAGTCCATAGCTGCCAAATACTTCATTGTGCTCTTTATAGTTTCTGAGATACAGACATTTTCTTATGATACTATATTTAGTCTTTGTGCACATGGGACTGTTCTTTTCCCTGAAAAATAATAAACAGTAGTCCCATGTGCACAAAGAGTCAATATAGTTTGTGTGGACCCTTTGGAAGATGAGCAGTCACCAAGGCATTAGCTAACGCAGATCCAACTAATAAACAAAAATAGTATGATGAGAAAAACTCACTTTGACTTGTTTTGAAGATTTCTCCAGATTTGATCTTAGGCAAGCCCAGAGAACACTTTCACCAAAAGGAAGTTGAAAATTTCAGCTGTGGGCACAAATGGGTTAATACAGTGAGTCAGTAATATCGCATAGCATATTATTTGGACGGGAGGCTTCACTTTTCAAGCCACGTCCCAGCATGTGTACATCATGTGCACGAGAATGACTCACTGCCTATTTGCACAGATCAATTATGAGTATGTCAACAACATCGTGAAAAGAGAATAAATGCATTTTTTATTCCCACTGTGTCTCTGCGCTCTTAAATGCAGCATTAATTACGGAAAAGTCAAAAAGCTGGTTGTTTTCCTTCAATAATCCTTAATTTGATTTTAGATTTAAACTGAAGCCTTTTCATTCAATGCCTGGCTCAATTATCAAGGATTTAACGCTATAATTTATCATTTTAGTGAGACTATAAACAAGTCTGAAGTTGAAGTCTGCATCCAATATTTCATCCTGAGTGCGTATGAATATCTCAGGCGCCTTCTCACTGAGAATGTAGCCCCTATTAATTCACCATGATGCTGGTTTACCCTCAGGCTTGTCTTCTGAGCAAAGATGCCCTCACGAAACACACTGGGGAGATTGTGGAATCTTTGTCTCCTGTTTTAATTCAAGAAAAAGAAATATCTGAACAGGCTTCATGCGTGTCAATGGAAAAAGGCGTGCCTTGTTGTTTCCGTTTCAGTCACTTCTTCTGGTAAATAACTATTTTAACTCTTGCATGGATCAATATTTTGGACTAAAACATTCAAAGCCCCAGGTATCTCCCCCAGTTCAGACGCTGAACGATTTAGGATTTGTAGAAATTTTGAACAACGGATGATAAACAAAGCTTTCTTGTTTATTAAATGGCTGGGGGACATGATACGCATCAGGAGCCAGAGATGTAATTTCGTGTTAGTGCAAGTGTGCCTGAGCACATGTCACCCTAGCCGAGATGAGCTCTGACAGCCTCGCAGCATAACTTCAACCCAGCAAACAAACTGTGAGCGGTTCACCTCACAGGGAGGCTCCAAGATGTCAATGTGACACATTCTTGATATGATGCTGTCACTGGAATATGAAAGAGATGACATATTCACAATGTCTAATTCAAAGGATTCATGAATGTTCAGCATATTTTACATTTACTTTCATATCAGCTTTCTGCTGTGCCTTGCTGCGGCTAAGCTTGGATAGGCTGCCTGATGTAAATTAAACCCTCAGTCGACGTTTATAGATGCAGGGATAGGAACCTGAATCCCTGATGGATCTCGGATCAGGTGCTATCAAGTTGCAGAGCAGCAAAAAGGCACAAAACTGTTCAATCCCGCTCGCAATCTTACAAGACAGCGTCTGTGATGTGGAAGAAAGAAGCAGCCCACATGCCAGTGCAAGGTCAGCTACAGATGAGTGGCTAAAGGGGCTCGAGGGAAGATGACAGAGTCGGCTCAACCACACCGACGAGTCACAGACTAATGGCAGGGTCATCCTTCTTCCTCCTCCTCTCACCTGCTCTTCATTCTCCCTTTTTACCTGTCGCCTATTTATTTATCCCCTTATCTCCTAAGGAATAATTTGACATTTTGGGAAATATGCATTTTTGCCGTCTTGCAGAGTATGAGAGGATCAATACCACTCCCATATTTGTGCGTCAAGTATGAAGCTATAGCCAGGAGACGGTTAGCTTAGCATGAAGACTGGAAGCAGAGAAGAAGACAGCAGTCCCGACATGGACAGAAGCTGTGGACGGGGCTACACGGCGAAACGTATTTTAGCCACCTAAAAAAAAAGGACCACTTAAAAAATGTTCACCGCTTTATACCTTGCCGTCAGAAAGCCCTTTCCGACTGGGAACTGGAGCCGTTCTTTCGCTCTCTTCAAAGCCACCAGACTAAAAAAACAACTGTAATTTCACCTCGCAGAACATGGGAGTTGCTGGTCTACTGCTGCCTCGATCGGTTAGTTTGTTTGTTAGATTTGTTAGTTCCTAACCCTTTTAAAACACCAAAGTCACTTCATGTAAAAGGCTGTTTGATGATAAGATAAAGCAGTGAAAATATTCTAAATATAGCGTACAGTTAAACTGATAGTGATTTTTTTTTTTTACGGTTGTCATTTTTATATGTGGCTAAAATAGGTTTTGCTGTGTGGCCCCACCCACAGCAGTACACTGCTTAGTTTCCGTGTCAGGACTTCTGTCTGCTTCTCCAAACTGGGGGCGTGCCGACCGCCGTCTACTGTAGGAAATACACTAACTATGGATAAGTACCTCATACAACCCCACTACAAAACATCTGAACTATCCCTTTAACATGTTAAGACTTGTTTGTTTGATCTGTACAAAAAAGCGACAAATTGAGATTAGGACCCGGAAAATATAGTCTCATAACCCCTCATGTAACCACGTCATTTTTTACACTTCAGCTTTTGTATCTCGTGTTAATTATTGAGCATTAGAGATGCTCAAAGGCCATGCTACTGAAATTAACCACTTTGTCATAAACAAATTGATATTCGAACCACAATGTAATGCAAGCCTTATTTAGCATGGAAATTTGATTTCATACCACTTCTACCCATGTTGGATAACTCGTGACTCTGGATTCCCAAGATACATAGTGTCTTTGTAATGTATTTAGTTGGCATTTTTACACTAAACATATTGATAAAATGGACTATGACACAACTCATAGTGCTCAGTGGATAAATCAAAAAGACAAACAAGAGTCCAGGATGAATAGCTGAAATGACTCGTCCATCCACCCACACTGTCTGTCATTTTGCCTGTGATTTAATGTGAAGGGCAATAGCTTGTGGAGACATTTTTCTTTCGGTATGTTCAAGGACAGCGTGATCTATCCGTGCCGCCCTACGCTATAAGATCCATCATACCTCGTGTCTTTATTCTGCCGATTTCACGTATGTTTGTGGTTCTATCTCTCTGTGACTTACACCGTCTCCCTGGTTTCTCAGTAACACCAGCTCCACTTTCTTTTGCTTTGACTGCTACTTTGTGTCTCAGGTAAGCTTTCTACAGCCAAGTCACACCATAAATCCCTGTACTGTCATAAAGAGAAATCTCAGAATTCAATACCATGGAATTACATAATTCAATTGGTATGTATCAAATACCAAGCGGATATCCCCGTCTTATTTTCTTGTAAATATATCCAAGAGATCTGCAGTGTTCTTTGCAGCAATCCACGTGATGGTGCTGAGAATTTATTGCCCAAATAGACCAAGCACAAGGCGTCTCTGCGTCATCTGAGGACATGATACTTACTTCCTCCACAGCCATGTTTTTATTCACATATTTTCCTCTCCTCCTCAATGGTATGTGAGCAGGAGAGGCCTCGAAGAAATAAATTAGAATTTGTGGGAGATAAAGATCATTTCCCCAACACCCAATGGATGAGGAGTGAGGCATTATATGGCCCAACATTTATAGCATGACTTGATGGTTTTTCGCCCCCGCTGGATGAAGCCAGACGTAACTCCCTTCTTTGCACAGAGGAATTATACAGCTCTTGCACATCATTGCATTTTACAGCGGTGGGGTCTCACAGTGGGCCTGCTGCCCCAATAGCAAGTCTCCTAATGGATTTGTGCATCGGGTTTAGCGCTGCCTGTGTTCTCATGCATGTGATGTGTTCCTACATGTCCCGATGGGCTGTGGGTCACAATAGTACCAGGAGGTTTTAGGTGTTGCGGGTCCAAGGAAGCCAATGAGAGCAGGAAATGGGGATGATCGTGATTGTTTACGTCAGATTTCTTGACTTTATTTTTGAATTGAATGTTATACAACACGGGGGATTATAGATTAATCTGTAACAGTTTAATTGTTTCTACTTGATAAAATGTTCCCATGCTCCTTGTTTGTTGACAGTAACCTAGTTTGCCATGATGCCAGCGGTGGAAGAAGCACTCAGATCTTATAAGTAAAAGTATGCCTGCAACTATGAAAAAATACTCAAGAGTCCTGAGATTAAAAAATACAGTATAATCATCTATGTACTTAAAGTGCCAAAAACAAAAGTACTTGATCCACAGAAAAATGGCACCTAAAAACTATTTTTTACATTTACATTATTAAATTGTTAATACTGACATTGTGTACAGTGAGTAGAATCTTACTGTTGTAGCTCGAGGTGGGGCTATAGTTTTAACAACTTTATATCCAGTTCAGCTGTTTAGTGTAGTGGTTCCCAACCTGGGGGTAAGGCCCCCTCCAAAGGGTCACAAGATTAATCTGGGGGGTTGTGAGAAGATTAACATTGTAGGAAAGGACAAAAAAAAAGTCCTGCGGCACAAATTTGTATTCATTGGTTTTGACTTTTCTTGAATCTTTGCTTTATTTGTGAAACATTGGATAATTTGACCTTTTTGTGCCTCAAATAGCGATTTGAGAAGTTTAGAATCTCTTTTTTGGTGGAACTGCTGAACTCTGAGACATCTGAAACAACTAGACCGGCCTGGAAACCACACGTTTAACAGTCACAGGAGAAGTTTGACATTTTGTAAAGTTATTAGAACGCTTATACACTTTCTTGTCGAGAGCAAGAGGAGAAACATCTAGCCTCTGTCTGAAGGTGACAAAAACACCTACCAGTACCTCTAAAGCGTACTATCACATTGCATTTTGTTTGTTTCATCCGTACAAAAACCAAAGTGTGAAAATTACAAATTGTCATTATACGGAAGGTTATGCCACACTATTTCCTGCATGGTTGGGACCGGTAACTTCCTGGAGTCTCTGCTGGTTACCGGGCAACTTGTCCGGTCCTGACTGAGAAATAGTCCGACATCACCCTGCATAAAGCCGGGCGATTCTGATGTTGTCACATGATTGATTGCGCTGATGAGTGCTTACCATCCTGACACATATGGGTCAGTAGGCCAGCATGGCCCTGCTACAAGGCGGTTATTAGCGTATTGAATGGGGTGACAGCCTACTGTATTGATGGTTATTATGACGAGCAACGGCGGAGGCCAGAAACAACATTTTAACACCCGAACCAACGTGTTTTCGGTGCCTAAACCCAACGAAAGTCACAGAAATGTAGATGTTTTTTGTTGTTCACTTAAAGTGAAACTGAAACCTACCGAACTTGTTATCAGCCTGTATTGAATGGCCTGCTATCATCCCCATTCAAAACGCTGATACGAGCCTTCTGGACCTTCTAGGAGCCTGCCCCTACTGACCCATATGTATCAGAATGATAAGCACGTTATTAACGCATTAAATGGTGTGATAACATTCGAAGTGGGTGATAAAGCAGATTAAGGAAACAAGATTTGACATGTTAATTAGTGAGTTCATTAGTTGGTATCAATCTTGTCATCTAACTCTCTCATGAAAGCGAATAAGTGTATTTTTCAAAATGTCAAACCTTTCCTTGAACGGTGCATTGTAGTTTTTATGTCAAATCTTAATCTGAAAAACAAGTAGTGACTCTAGATGTTAAATGAATGCAGTGGAATAAATTGTACAACATTTGCCCCTGAAATGTAGTACACAAGTCAAGTACAAGTACCTCAAAATTGTACATAAGCGCATAATATAGAAATACACAAGTCAAGTACAAGTACCTCAAAATTGTACATAAGCACAGTACTTGAATAAATGTACTGCATGGTAGGCCTACAAGAGGAAAATACTAGCGCATAAATAAATGCTGATAACAATCCTCTCACCTTTAGCAGCAGTAATGACAAAGCTAGGCATATAGCATGAAACTATTTTTAAAGTGCATATTTATTCTTACTCTTATTTCAAATGGAAACTTCATCTCCAGTAATAGTTACAACGCTCTGACGTTGTCGCTTGGTCAAAACAACAGGTGTGGGGTGTGGGGTGCCTCGTGTTTGACATAGAGCACTGGTGACACGTGGAATGCAAAAGGCAAAGCTATTGGAGCTCAGACAGAGAGAGCCATGGGAAATACTTCCAGAAGGTCAGAGGTCAAGCTCTATGAGGAAGGACAATTTAGTATTGAACTTGCAACAGAAGACCCCTTGACCACATCTACACGCTGTTATTCCACTGAGGACGCAACTTCTGTCGAGCTTCAATTTCAGACACAGTTGTTTTATTAAATTTCATAATCCCACCATAAAAGGGTGAACATGTCTTCTGTGGTTTACAGTCTATCCCCAAAGCTCATTGCAATACACCATCTAATTATTTTTTAGTTGTGCATCTGTTTCCAGAGAAAATAAAAGTCCAGTGTATTGGGAGGATGTAATTTTGATCTGGAACAACTGATGGTCTATTTTCTGAAAAGAGGTCACTGTTTATTTTAGAATTATTGCTAGCTCCAATGATTATTGATATATTATTAAGATATTTTCTGTACAAGAAAACACACTGTATAACGTGCCTTGGCTTCTATACAAACAATGTGTTAGATTCGAATCAATATCTTGTTTTAAATACAGTTAGGTGAGGTGCATTTTGTATGTTTGAATGTTGTTGATCTGATCTGTCAATAAATATTGTCTTATAAAATATGAATGGGTCAGAAAAACATTGTAAAATGCACCTGCACCTGCGTTCAACATGTGATTGCATTTACAATTCCCTGATCTGATTGTATCGTTTTTTTTTAAGTACAATTAGGCTATGTTTAAGATTTTAGCATTATGTAAAGCCCATGAAGAATCAGCAGGCCTACATTGAATATCAGAATCAGAATCAGTTTTATTGCCAAGTAGTTTTCACATACAAGGAATTTGTCTTGATGTAATGGTGCATAACAAACAAACACAAAAGGTATATATAAGTGAGAAAAAAAAACAAAAAACAGGTGGTATAAATAACACTAATATATAAATAATATTACAATAAGGGCTATTACAATAAGGAATGTGTAAACAGTATGTTATATGTGGAGAGCTGCATAGAAATATATGTACAAGGATTATTGACAGGAATGTGCAAATTGTTCACAATATAAGTGGAATATAAGCTGCGCTTCTGAACAATGTGCCCCACACCATGTGCATCCCCTAAAAAAACAAAAAAAGATTGCTCTTGGTTCATCCAGCAACAGATTTGAGAATAATATAATTCACTATGACAATCCTCTGCGTCTCCAGAGTCAATGTTGTCATGGGTTTTTTGTTGGGTAACTACTTGGGAGTGAAATTGCCACAGAAAGCAAAAATGATTATTTTGAACACACATCGCTGCATTGTTCTTAGTGGTTGTTGCTGGTTCCCCTTTGAGAGTCTTTTCAAATGAAATGTGTTTTGGGGGGAACCTGCTGAGCGTGGGACCGGTGAGAACAAAGCCAACTGGAGCAGAAAGTGCCACTCCTTGACACTCAGCAAGCGAGACTTCAACCAGAAACACAGCCGGCGCACGGCACTAAATGTATACGGTTGACACGGAATGGACCAAATGGCTCTCTGTTACATGTGCAATTAAACAAGAAACGGTCTACAGTGTTGCATTATTCAGGCATGTAGGGTGCGCAAGCACATGACATGACACAAAACTGATCCTTGAATAACAAACTTACAAGTTTACATCCATCCTGTCTTCTATTATTAGAGCCTGTTAGGATGCTGGAAGAAATATTAACTGTGATATCAGGTCATGAATGGACAATTGTCATAAGAATCACACAATAAGCGATGTGTTTGACTTCAAGGACAATTATAATTTTCTTTAAAAGACTCACAAACTGTCTTTGAAAAAAAAACAACACATTTATGAAAATGTATCAAAGTTGAGAGAAGGTTTTATTATGTAATTCTGATTTCACCATTTGCTGATACATTAGAAAGCGTCTGCTATGAATTAGAGAAAGTACATCATATCATAAATCAAAATGGATTGAAATTCCCAAACAGGACATGCTTGTGTTTGTGGCTATTTTTAGCCCTCACAGTAGATCATTTATAGGAATAAGAAATGCAGTGATCAATCAGTGAGAGTCTAAAGCACTCTACCCTAAAGCACTTCTGTGAATAATAGTCCAGACAAGATGAGTCAAAAATGTATTTCTCTTATCCCCCAAGGCCAAAGAAGACACTTTGATCCTGAGCTAAACATTTCAGTCATACTGCACTTTGGACCAAATAGTCTGCTAAATTAATCTAAGCCTTATGGGGTGTAAAATAAATGAATGAATGAATGAATAAATAAATATGTTTTTACAACATTATATTGAACTATAATCAACCTAATGGAAAGCTATGAAGGACAAGAAGTTATTTAAAGAAACTTGAACCTTTTTAGGCCATTTTAGTTATGCCATTCATGCTTGATCTTATACGATCAAGTAGAAAATGTAGTTCTTCAGGTTGTGATACAGCTTTTAAGAATGTAATCTGTTTAATCTGTTAAATGTTACTTAAGTAAATGTTAAGTATATTTACTCTAGTGGTGTGTACTTAATTTAATACAAGTTTAGGTACAATTTTAAGGTATTTGTACTTTACTTGAGTATTTCCGTGCCACTTTATACTTCTATTCCACTACAGAGGCAATTTTTGTACTTTTTTACTCCACTTATTTTACCTGCAAGCTAGTTACTTTGCATTTTAATTAAGATTGTACAAACAAAACACATGATAATCTTAAAAATATGATGCATTAATAATAATCCAACAATAGCTATACAGCAATATAGCTTTGAAAGGGGCAATTCTGATGCATGATGTGTACTTTTGATTGCTTCTGTAAGCCTACTTTTACTATAGGTAAGATTTTGAATGCAGGACCTTTAGTCTGACATGTAATGGAGTATTTTTTACATTGTTGTATTACTACTTCTACTTTAAAGCAGGGCTTTTCAAAGTCTGAGATTGTGGGCCTCCCCCATACGGAAAAGACACTCCCTTTTTGCCTGGGGTCACGATTATGTTATTTGATAGACACTCAATAATTGAGCCAAGAAAGCCTATTGCTGTTTGAGATAATTTAAGATGACATTAAACACAAAAAAGAAGTTTCTGACTCTGGGAAAGTGGGAAAACAGGCCTAAAATTTCCCCAAACTGCTGTATCTCTGAACTATATCTAAATCACACACACTTAGGCTATTCTATGTGATCTTCTTTTGATATGTCATATAATAACTAATGTATTTTTTTTTCACTTCCATTCACTGAGCCTCCACTGAAACTGGCCCATCCATCACACTATGAAAACCTCTGCTCTGAAGGAAACTTCAAAAAACAGAGGATGCACATGCTTGATAATTGATAATTAGTCCCATGTTTTGCAAACTTTCCTCCAAAAATATCTTACTTTTTAGTGCCACAAAGTCTGGCCTCGCGAGACCTGACTGGCGTCAAACCTCGTCACGTGACGGTCCCATGATCCTATGCGGAAGAAGGGATTTCAACAGTGACAACACAACAGACAGAGGAAAACGCTAACGATTATATTTCCGTTTTTTATCTTTATCTCGCCTCCGACCAGCCCAGCAATGGACGGATCTGTCAGAGCAGATTCAGACGGCGGCCCGCCTGCTTATTACAGAGGGTGAGAAAACAGTCCGTGACTTTAAATCAGCTAGCTAACATTAGCTAGCTAGCTAGCTTGTTAGCTTCGTTAGCCTTTCTGTCCGCGGAGTGACGCCAGTCTCAAAACAACCCGTCCTCCCTGTGCTGCAAAGTTTACAAAACCATGTCATTTGGTATGGCGTAGTCCCGGACCACAACATTAATCATCGCCAGGGGATAGTCCCACATCAGTAGTCAGCATGTCAGGGTCCCGTCGCTCCTCAACAGTAAGGTCACTGTCTTGTTTTCTCTTGGCTGACTCATGATTGTACTCCTCTGCAGAAATGAAAGCTCCCTGGTTTCAGCCCTCAAGACACTGCTGTTCTTCACTATCCTGATGGTCACGCTGCCCATTGGACTCTACTTTGCAACAAAGGCGTACATATTTGAGGGTAAGGTTTGCAACACTACCGTGTTTGTGTTTGCAGGGGCAATGTCAGTTTATTTTGTTTCACTAATTTAGATGAAAGGAGGATGCTAGCACAAACTGTCCTCTTCACCTTGTTTCAGGTCTGATCTTTGTTCCAGATAAAAGCCAGAGTCTGGCTCACACTGGGTTGTTTTTTAGGCCGACACATATTTACATATGAGTTCAATCCAAGTACAATAGTGTAGCTGGTATGTTTTTTTTTGTAATTCACTTTGCATTGCTTTTCAAAAGATGTAGCATTACACAGAGGTATCATAAGCAGAAAATAAGACAATGATAACAATAAAACTAGTAAAAAGACAGGAAAAAAACAACAAAAACACAACAAAACAAACATGGATAGATAGATAGATAGATAACTGTATTAACCACAGCAGGAAATTTCACTGCTACAGCAGCTTAGCAAAAAAAGACAAAGATAATATGCAAAAAACTAAAATACTTATCAATACAAAAACAAAGCAATATACAAAAATTACATATATAAAAAACATAGCTGTATATAATAATTGTCGACAATATTTGAAATAAAGTGATTTTTAAAATTATTTTTACTGTACATATATGCATGTGTAATACTGTGAACATCTATTTTTGCATTATCTGCACTACATAGTGCAAATAATGCAAAAATAAATGTTACATTAAAATAATGCAGCTAGAGTCAGATAATTTAAGGTGGATACAAGGTATATATGCATCTAGGGTGATAATGTTAATATTAGTGTTTTGTCTGTTAGGGGGAAAAGTGACACTTCCTGTGCTGGCACAGAGGGGACTGGTTGTACAGGTAGACCTCCTATAGTGGTCCTATAGTGGTGTGAGAATTGGCATTGCCTAGCACAATGGTTCCCAACCTGGGGTCCCGACCCCCACTAGGGGTCGCCAAAGCTTGACGGGAGGTCGCAAGCCCTTCTTGATTTTAAGGGGTGTAATACAGTTGGCCTGTCTCAGCATTTCATTCATTTCTGTGAAGAAAACTTAATGAAATTGTTTAAGATTCAAACTTTAAAAGTGAACTCACAGGATAAGAGCAAATTAAAGACCTGAAAAGAATATATA